>JADLZK010001638.1:0-162496 GCA_015847255.1 Hyparrhenia diplandra
GCATCAGCAGTTGTTGCCTCAGCTGTGTCGTCTGTGGCACATTCTGCAGAAGGGCCAGTGAATGGGTCTGAACTGGTAGTCTCCGTGCCTGTCTCTGCTGAGATGCCAAAGGGTGGGATGGACACACTGGTGCCATCCGCGCCGTGTCTTCCAGAGAAGGAGCGTTTGATTTTGGAGTTGCTTTCGCTACCTGCAGTGCCGATGAAGCCTGGGAGCAGAGATTGCGCAATGTGCAGAGAGTTTCATCCCTACTGATGCGCTCGTCGTACTTCCAGTGTGCTCGCACATGTTCCATCAGTCATGCATCATAACCTGGATACGCCGCACCACACCGTCCTGCTGCCCGTCCTGCCATGCCTCTATCACCATCCCTGTCTCTAACAAGACTAAAGTTGCTCCGACCTTCTGCTCAGTTGAATATGACATTGAGTCTCAGATGCTAATACCGACCCCACCTAACGAGGCAGCAGCAGCAGAGGCTGTCAGAGGTTCTCATGGGTGGCTGCGCTCTTCCCTGGACAAATTATCTGGCAGCTGGAGAGCATGCTCCAGCAATCGTGCCACTGCAGCAGTTGTGCCAGTGTCTTCACGGTGCACCGCTGGAGGTTGGAGCCAGTGCTCGAGTGGCCGACTTGGCAATGACTCAGATTGCGCTAAGGTACAGAAGCCGCTGCCAGTCCCAGATGGTAAGAAGGTGCCAGAGGTCAGGGGCTCTATCGGGTGGCTGAGATCTTTGGTCACGCTTTCTGGCAGCTGGAGTGGGTGCTCCAGCAGCTCTTCTTCTGAGATGGGGTTGCCGGTGTCTTCAAGGCATGTCACAGCGACCCTGCAATCAAGTGGACACAGCGAAACTGACACATGGTCCAGCAGGTGGGATCTTGAGGCTGCTACACCAACACCCGAGACGCCATCCAGATGGTTCTTCAGACGCGCAGGCAAGTAAATAATATCTTACCAGCGTTGATGTCAACAATTATTGTGCTAAACTAACCGGTGTCTGGTTAGGTCTTTATTGGGTTCATGCCTAATTTCTTATGAGGTTCTAATTTTCTAATTAAAATTCTTGTTTCCTTGACAGGTTGAACTATCGCTGTTCAACACTCCCTAGAAGAAAATGAATACAAACTGTACATCAAAGAACAGGAGTAGCATTGATTCTTTGCATTGGAGATACATTCATACAGATGGATGTAACAGCGCTTTGTTTAGTATGTATATATAGATCAGCTTTTATCTTTTAGATCATTGGCTGTCCTTGGTCCTTATGTCCAAGTCATACTCTGAGCAAGATAGCATGAATAGTGATGGATACCAGGCCTTGCCATTCTGATCATTTTCTATTGAAGGAAAACATTAATCGTGGTAGGCTATATAGCATATCAAGTGATAGTTGTGAAACAAAAAAGCTTGGTTTTAGTTCTACTGTGACAAGCATGCTGTGCTAATGTGCTATATGTGCTTGGACTGTAATATGTGCTGCTACAATGGAGTTGTACGATGACAATGTTCTGTAAAATGTTCAGTTTGGAGCTGTTTGGTTGTAAAGAATACTGTTGGAACCGAGTGACCTACGATATATCATCCACTTGATGTTCTTGCAATCCTTATTTGCACTGGTTTTGAAGAAACTACAATAGAGCAATCTGAAGCAGAAAGGAAGGAAACTAATGTGTTTTTATTGTTGCTGTCGCAATATGTTTTTGCGTCTAGCTATGCTATAACTCCTATTGTTGTAATATGTCCAACTCGTGTGGTTTGACGTCGTGGTGCACTAGTGGTCTTGTTGTACTGTTGTGTGGTTGAGTATATCGAAGGAGTCCCTTGGTTCATGTTCTGATGTTCTTCGTTTGCTATTATATGATCGTCTATTTAGCAACGAAAGGAATGAACGCATCTCTCATCAGCTCCAAACTGAACAGTTCAAAAGGGTGGTTGAGAAAGTAAGATCAAAGAGCATTGACGATAAATGCCATCTTCATTTAATCTAATCCCATCAACAAACTATATCATTTATATATATGAATATAAAGTAAAACATCGCAATCTTGGGTGCCGGACAATTCCTGTTGGTTTTCGATTATAACAAAAACAGCATTGAACTTAAGATTAGCACTTAAGTAGCACAAAACCACATCGAGATGAAGCAACGTTACTCCACATCTAGCAGCTTGTACCGTTCAACGGCACGGTTCTACCATAAAACTCGACACTACGTTTCTTCACACTCGCCACGTTTACTCTGATTTCGTCGGGTCGAGAACTTGTCCCATGAAGACGATGACACCAGACACCTCCTCCACCACAAAGAACGCAAACGGATGGTCGGCGACAAAATCGACAGGCCTACTATAACAGAGCAATCTCATCACGCAAGCGCTAGAGGCCGCCGCTTCTGTGCCTTCCTCGTTCACCTCGATGACCGCCTTGTGGAAAACATGCTCCAATACCAGGCGACGATTGTCGCCCTCCATCTCCAGCATGTCTGAGAAGTCGGCAGTGTTTCTATCAAATGCAGTCTTGATTCCCATGGCCTTGAGAACGCCATTGATTCTGCTAGAGAAAGAGAGCTTGAACTTTGGCAATCGCAAGTCGCCGACGTCGACGCGTTCACTCGGCATGTGGTCCCACAAGAAGCTGGGGCAGGAGGCCATCTTGTCCATGAGGCTCGGCAGGCCATCGTGGGCGTCCGGGAGGAAGAAGCACATCGAGAACCGGGAGCCCTGCTCGCCTTGCTGCTTAGCATGACGATTAAGAAGGCCGACACCATAGCTGTCTTCCCAGTGGGGTATATGGTATGGATGGTAGGCTAGCTTGAGCACCTTGAACCCGTTGTACTCGGCCACCGCCTCATCCCGACGGCCGCGCATGAAGGGCGTGCGCACGTGGCTGCCGTCCAGCCGCTGGAAGCGCCTGGTCTCGGTGTCCTTCTTGGCGAAGGGCATGGACCAACTGCCCTTGAAGTAGATGGCGTTGGCGAGCACTAGGCCGGTGCGAGAGTTTACTGAATCTGGAGGAAGGATTGAGGTGATGAGATCCTTCGTGGCTTTCGAAACCCATTTGTTGATTTCCTCCCTTGCCTTCTCTGGCTGCATACATTATATTCGTAGATCGATTAGTTTACCACGAACTGGACGCATTAGCGGAAGCAATCTGAAGATATCTTATTAATTCTTGCTGTTGTTAACAAGTAGCTATATTATTTCACATTAGAGAACCACGAAAATTATCAGTCAAACTTTGCATTGGTTATCAAGGAAGAGCTAAACCTTGAGCATGAAATCGGCGGCGTGCGTCTCGGCCTTGTAGGATTCGACAGCGGCCGCGCCGTAAGCTGGCTTTAGAGGCAGCGTCTTCTCGTGCCAGAGCGCGCACGCGAACGCAATAAGCGGCGCACCGGACTCGGAACAGTCGGCAAGTGCGCGCTCCACCACGCCACGGACGAACTCGGCGATCTCGTCGCGCGACGCCGCGCCAAGCACGCTCAGCACCTCGTCCAGGGTGGTACCACGTGCTCCGGCGGACATCAGGGCTAGCGCCGCGTACATGGACGTCGGCGAGAAGACGACGTTTTGGCCGCCACCGTCGACGACGCCGGCGCCCACATCAGTGTCAGCGAGACGCTTCGCCAGGCGGAGCGCGAACGCTGTCAGGCCAGAAGCGGCGGCCGTGCGCGCTTTCTTGCTTGGCCTCGATGCCGCCTCCTCTTTCGCCTCTTTGTTTGGCCTTGCCGCCGCCTTTCCGATGCTGCCGTATAACCGTAGTAGGTGACAAATTCTTGGATAGAAAGATGGCGCGCAGTAACCTACATGGCAAACTTTACTTTCCCATATATACACGAGGAATCGTAACACCCACGTTCGGCGCGTGGAATTGTAACTGTTACAAATATCTTGATCAGTAGATCTCTTCCCATATTCAGGGGACGTGCAAGATGACTTGACGGAGGAGTTTCCTCCCGGAGCGCATCTATCAAATGATCAATGAAATGGCTCTAAATGGTTCATTCTATTCTCCTGTGTCTTTTTCTATTCTCCCATATCTTTTTCTTTTACTCACAATTCTACTCCCAACAATAACACCCAGTTTCGGCGCGCCCTCCTCCCCCACACGCCCCTCCAACTAGTGTGCCCTCCATAGTCACGAGTCCCATCTCTTGATTTGCCACGGCCCGTCGGATGAATCGGCTTTGCCAACGCCCACGATCCTCCGGATCGAGAAGATGGTCATGACTCGTGAGAGGATAAAGACAAGGGTATCATGGTCATTTGTTATCAATTCTACTTCATACGTTACAAATTATAGTTACTTTTCAATTTTTCTAGATACGTTGGTTTTGTTATGCTTGACTAGTTATACGCTGTGTAATAAAGAAAAAGAAATATATCTAGAAAAAGTCAAAACGAACTGATTTAGAGCAGAGGAAAGATTAGCCAAAGATACAAGCAGTCCCATCTAATTTTAGCTGCATTTAACAATTAGCCTAGCCATCCACATGACTATTCAAAACACAATATTCACCTGCGATCTTTATCTTTATCTTTAACTACAGCATTTGCATTTTTTTAAGAAAAATACAACGGCATTTACGTGACTGCCTCCCCTAATAAAAGAGGATTCAAACATGAAACAGTCTGTCAAGAAAGAAGCTGGATACTATCTGAAGTTCTGAACGATACAATCTTATAATGCAAGAAGCTAAAGCAGTAGAACATCAGACAGCTATGAACAATGTTCCTAAAGATTTACATTCCTATAATGCAAGTAGACCTCATCATCTGAAGTTCTGAACGATACAATCTTCTCAGCGAGCTGGATAATTTATGAAGCTTAGGAGATTTCGTTCTTGTCGCTTTTCATCGTTCCTGAGGACGACGGTTCGCCACTGGAAGCCGGTGAGGCAGCAGCCTGTTGAGGCTCCTTCAGAGAAGTGGGCATTCCTGAAACTTCCTAGGGGAAAAGATAAAGCAAATAATGGATGTTATCATATATGAGCCTTATGGATCACAACAAGCATCAAGAACAAAACCGCATTATAGAATAGGGGAAAGAAACAGACAGAATAACAACTCTGTCAAATCTTATTGCTTACCCAAACAACTTGCATATCAATTTGTACAAACATTACAACAACTAAAACCCTGGGGGGGGATATGTATCGAACGCCTCACATCGTCCCAGCGTGGGCGGCTCGGGGTGAACCCTAGCAGCCGCCGCCGTCTCACCCCCACCCCTTCTTCTCCACCTCGCCGCCCGTCGGAGTGCGCGCCCGGGATGCCCGGGCGGCAAACGAGGATGGTGGCGGCGTGGCCTCACCTAGGCGGCATTGTCTCCCGCACGGAGGAGGCTAGAAGCCGAAGGCGGCGACGGCGCTTCGGCCCGGCGGGGAGGCGGCGGTTCCGCCCCTCAGCTAGCTCGGATCTAACCATCCCGGGGCCGGATCCGGCGTCCCTCGCTTCCCTAGCGGGGAGCTGCTTGTTCTCGGCGACAAGCCGGTCGGGCTGGGCGAGGTCATCGGGGCGCCACTCTATGCGCGAGGAGATGCCTCTTGTGGGCCTGTGGCTTTGGCGGCGAGGACACCGCCCCTCCACCGACGTCACCTCCCCCACACCACCCTCCCTAGCTCGGTTCACGCGACGGCGGTCATGGGCAGGTCGCGGCGGCCGGATCCGGGTCTCCCATGACCGGATCTGGCTGGCTGGTGGTGGGAGCCGGGCAGGCCCCTACTCCCGCGGGGGTGCTGCTCAACGGTCGCCGGCGACAGCGGTCGTCGACGTCATCTTCGGCATGCTGTGGACTGCCGCTATGGCAGGTGCTACGACGACTTCTCGGGTCTGATTTGGTGGTTCTGCAGTCGCTCGCGGAGCGTGGTCTCGGCCGCTGGCGGCGCCGGGCGGCGGGGCTGTGTGCCCGTGTTGTTGGCGGCGCGGTGCAGGTCCAGCTACAGCATGGTTCACGTTGTTTGGACGTGGGGCTTGCCGACGGCGGGTTGCGCGACCATGCACGCCCCTCCCCTCATCCGTGCCGCCCCTCGATTGTAAGAGGGCCTTCTCTCGTAAATTGGGAGGGCAAAGGCGCTATAACGGGCGTTGGCCATGACAGAACCCAGGTGATAGCTGTTGGTGGTGTGGTCTGCAGGCTCCCCCACCTCGCGGGCGAGTCCGGCTGCGTTCCGGTGTGGTGCGGCGGCGACCGACACCTCTCCTTTGTCTGGGCGAGGTTGCTCGCCGGTGCGCGCCTCCCTCCGTCGCAAGCGAGTCCCGGAGGCGGCGACGGTGTGGTGACGACCAACACGTGTGGGTTACTGTTTGCCGCCCCCACCGCCGCGGCAAGTCCGATCGCGTCAGGCGCTTATGGCGGCGTCGACAACGCTTCTTTAGGGCAGGGCCGGCTTGCCGGCGGCGCACCTCCCTCCTTCACCCGCGTCCGCGATCAGCCCGCGGCGGCGGTAGCGGCGTCGGCACCCACCCTTTTTCGTCTTGGCGTCAATGCTTGCTGGTGCGTGGCTCCCGCCATCGTGTGTGGCGGCGACCAGCTACCACCTAAGTTCAGGCGTGGACACTTGCCTGTTCTTGTGTCCCCTCAGTGGTGGGTCTCCGGAGCAACAACAAAGGTTCTAGGCGAAAGCTTAGCTCAAATCTCTACGAGTGCTTCTTCTCGACCACTGGGGCTCGAGTGAAAGCCTCGCCGGCTTCGCTTGGCTCGGCGATGATTACGTTACGGCATCATTCACCTCCCCTGGAGGCATCGTTGAAGAGTTCATGTGTCTTGGTTTAGTCTCTCCTCTCGCTAGTGTTATCCTTTTTACGTGGTTATGCCACTTTTTCGCCCCGGTGTTGGGGCACTTTGTTTGTTGTTGTTTTTCCTCTCCAAAACTCGTAAACACCTTCGAGCCGTTTTTGTTTTGAATATAAATTCAGGTGAACGCCTCCCCCCTTTGGAAAAACCCAACTAAAACCCATGCAACTTGGAACCCCAAACCAATCGTGCAGTTTACACAATGAGTTAGTGCAGTGGAAGCTTAAATTACTAAGTTTTTTTTTTTTTCCTAGCGAATAGTTCCTTTTCTCATTCCTTTTTTAGATTCAATCTTGTATATATGTTAAGTTACTGGTTTACAGCTAACAGTTATAACCCAAAGTATAAATCATAACTTGAGTTTGGAAAAGTTAGATCTGCAGACAAATCAGCTAACTACCTCAGGTCACCAAACAAGCAATACAACCAACTGACAAGAATGGAAGGGATCTGACAAGAGGTACATCATTTGCTGATAGTGAAACAACATAAAGCAACTGATTTGATCCCAACAACTCAAAGCAATTAGCAAAACACTCCATAGAAAACTGAATCAGGCAAGAATCTGTATGATAGAAAAACAAAATAAATTAAGGCTCACCAAGCTTGTCACAATCAAAATAAATCCAACTCCTCAAACCCCTCTTTATAGCTCACCAAACAAGATTAAGTCGATGCTATCTGTATATTTTTTTCAAATACGCAGGAGAGCTGCGTTCAGAATCTTTGTATTAAAGAGAGGAAAAATGGCCTTGTATACATTACCCACTCATGACACGACCATACATGAGAAGGATGTAAACACTTTTACAACTTGAATACTCGAAAAATACTTTTTAAGGACCAAATAGCAAGGCAAAGGACTCACCTAAAAAAGCTCCTACCCTATCCAGTTTGAGAGCATAAGTTTCTTAGCTCAGGCTAGGCACCAAAGCTTATACTCATCTCTAAATTGTCGCAAAAGCTCACTAACAGAACGGGAGTTTCCATCAAAGACACACATTACAGTGCTTCCATAGCAACCACACAATCAAAATGATGAGAATTTTCTCCTTTCCTATGCTCATGCTATCTGTATATGTACTATATAGTTTGACCCAACTTAGAATAGCCAGTTGATTTATAAAATTACTACTGGTTGCAACAAGTATTTAAAACAATGGTTATATTCAAGAGTTTCCATAGGGATGGAGATGGTGGGAACAATGGGAATACTGAAAAAAAAAATCATCTGTTCAACTGATTGTAGTACACTTTTTGGTATGATTGTAGTCCACTTTTTGGTACAAATTATGAGACCCATCTATGAATAACCAAAAAATACAGAGGGAGGTACACACATGACAAGAAGATAAAGAAGAACGTTTTATAAAACATAGATGACTGGTTTTGGTGATACTTTTAACCTTTGCTTGACTAGCCGAGCAACCATTATTATCACTTACCCTTTGTCACTAAATATGTAGAGGCACCTCTCAATGTTAGTATCTAGACACATAAAGTACATTGGCACCAGGAAATAGTCATGCAAACAATAAATAAGAAGGAAACTAACAAGAACAAAGTATTTATCTACAAGGAAAACACTTCACAAAAGAAAAGCATATGACAAATTCACAAGATACAGGAACCAGAACCACAAAGATCCTTGATTATGATACATATAATAAATAATTAAATATACCTTCATAAGATGCAACCTGAGATCAGTAGGGCTTAACATCCTCACCAATGCAGACCATAACAAATTGTGAATAGTGAAAAAGAACATCTGCAGCAGCTTGCTTCTTTTGTCCAGTCTGCATCACATCACTTACTATAAGAGCACATAAATAACAGTTCAGAGTAAATTTAGATCTATATGGGCGTGAAAAAAAATGCTATGTTGCTGTGGATGATATTCACATCCTCTACAGAACCCCATTATTCTAATGCCACATGATTCAACATCATGATCTAGTTGGTGTCCAATGTAACTCAAAACAAATATGTAACTATAGTGCTACAAATATTACTTCTTTTTTTTTGCAAAATACAGTTATATATATCCAGACCCTAGACATTAAAGTTTGCACTATCACCAAAAAATATGTTGACAATGTTTTCTTTTTTTTTTTTTGTGTGTGTGTGTTTCCATTCAATCTAATCACCAAAAAATATGTAACTTTCTCAGAACCATTGTATGCCTTGAATTTCGTATACATGAAGTCATCAATAGAGAAATCTACCGTACAAAAGGAGAACTCGTCCAGAAACAAAAGATACTCCAGTTCTACCTTACTACCTAAATATCTTGCCCTATATAGTAGTTAAATAATATGTCACTTGTCCACCTACCATCTAGCAATTGTCAGTTGCTCAATAAAGCCGTAATTCCACACGAGTCCAAACTATTACAATTTGATAGCAATAGTTACCGGGGCGACAGAGCAACAGCCAGGAAGAGAGCAAAGAACTGGAACGTACCTCGTAGTCATCTTCGGCGGCCATAGAACTGCTCCGCGCAGCCATTCTTAATCTATCTCCTTACTCTGTGAGGGAGGACATGAAAGCGGATTAGGCAGACTCTGGTTGAGGTGGGAGCACAGGATTCACCGATTCAGCTAATTAGATCAGATCTAAATACAAAGAGCTTAGGTTGTCTCCAACAGCTCACCCAATACTCAAAATAGACAGTACACAGTGTAAATAGGCTAAGAAAACTGCCTCCAACAGCAGATGCGAAGGGATTATGCATTTTGGGGAGGAGGCCAACCAGGACGTATATGTGCGTCGTCTCTCTCCAAGAACGCAAACGAGTGAACGGCCGTAGTGGTGGGGTCGGGATGGGGCAGTGGATGGCGGGCCTGTGGAGAAGCCGTCGTGGTGCTAGATGCCTGCCGCCGGAACAGCGCCTGCCTGCCGCCGGACTCGGGCCGCCGCTTTCGTTGGGGCACCGCCGGAATCGCGCTGCGGAGGCCTCGCGCGCCCGCGCCGGGAGGTCTCGCCCGCCTGCCGCCGGGGCGCCCTCTCGTGCCCGCGCCGGGAGGTCTCGTGCGCCTGCCGCCGAGGAGGCCTCGCGCGCACGCGCTGGGAGGTCTCGCCCGCCTGCCGCTCGGGCGGCCTCTCGTGCCCGCGCCGGGGCGGGGTCGCGGCGAGTGGGAGCAGGGGCGGCGGCGTTGCGGAGCCCCTCCTTTTTCTGCGTTGGCTGTTGGAGACGGCGGTAGTGTTTGGGTCCGTTAATTTTCTGTCGTGGGTGATGCAAACGAGTAAATGGGTTTTTTTTTTTTTACCTTAACTGTTGGAGACAGCCTTACATCAGGGTTTGGGTGTTCTGTTTCGCATAAGAAGAAGAAGGGGAGATAAAGGTGATGGTGGCATACCTGGTGGGTACTCGTCGCCGGCGAAAGCCGTCGTCGCCGCTACTCGCCAGAAAGAAAAATCGGTGAGACAGAGGGCGGGCGGTGTCACAATGGCAACGGGTATATACCCGATGGATCTTGGTCACCCATACCCGTACCCGCCAGGGTCAAATCCGCACCGTCGGGTTACCGCGAAAGCATAGATCTTGATTTCATTCCATACCGTGCACGACGGGTGAAATCCATACCCACTAATACACCCGAGTTCATAGGCCATATTATATACTCATATGTTTATATGGGCTAAATCTTCGAACTATATAGGCCAAATTCATAAACAATATACTAGAGTTTAGGAATATATATATTCTCAAATGCTTATATGGGCCAAATTAATGGGCCATATGCTTTACCTGGGCTAAAATTGCGAGAGACGGGTTGTATATTTGTGTGGGTATTTTCTACCCGTAGTGCACGCATGGATCTTGCGCACTTCCATATCCATACCCATCATACCCATTTGGATACAACATTTTACCCACTAACGTATCCATGGATACCAAATGCGTTTCATACCCGCCACTTTATCGGGTAAAAAATAAATCTATCAATGTTTTTTCGGTCATTACATTACATGATTACATCCCTAGCCTAGCCTCTTCCGATCACCACGGGCTCGGCTTGGCCACCACGGGCCAAAAAAACACTCTCTCGTGGCTCCCTAGGAATGCCCAAAGCGGCGTATCTCTAGGGCCGGGCGGACCCAAGCTCGCGGGACGATGGGAGCGACTCGTGTCACCTTCCACCGCTCCTTCCTTCTTCGACCCCGCCAGTCGCCCGCCGCTATGGCCCGAATCGAGGCGTTTCTTAACTCAAAGCGAAAAGGGTTCGCAAGCGCATGGAAATGCCATTGTAGCTTTCACCCGGAAGTATTTATGATATCGTATTTCCACAGGGGAAGGCATGGTTGAAAGTCTCTAATGTGAACATGGACAAGATAACATGACTATGCAATGGACCAAAGTTCATACTTGAGGGGATGGAACAGGGATAAGTAAGGATAACTTGACACACATGTTCGAGCAATCTCAAGGATAAAGAAGACCTAAACTAGAGCAAGGCATATCCCGAATAATAACAAGAACAAGATGAAGAACATGATATGAAGAACGATAATTGATCATAACAAGTACCTCCATAGTTGATCTTGATCTTGTATTACATCTTGCCAAGCTCCTAATTCTAACCAAAAAGTAAAAGATACAAGTGGAGTAGGGGAGAGAGCTCTTGTGTGGTGTGTGTTGAGGTGAGAGCTCTACCCTTCTATTTATATCTAACATGGTCGGTTTAGTGCATGTAAAAATGGAAGCACCTAGCAATACCGCCTATGCATGGCGGCATGCAACCGCTAGAAAAAAGGGCGGTGCGAATTGGCGGTTTCGCCGATCCGGTAGGACCCACTTCGATCCGGCCGGATCGGGCGGGCCCTCTCGACCGCCTTTGGCGTGTGGGCTTGTGGGCCGGCCCGATCCATAATTGTCGGTGCTTTGGTCCGGTTGTTGTTTGAAGTGGACTTTCTCTATTTCTCTTGATAGCGCATTTACGGAATATTTGTTTTGCTTTGCGCTTTCTTCTTTACTTCATGTATTTCCACTTGTTTTTCGGCGTTTTCACGCAAAACATGTTTTCTCGAGAAACAAGTGGAATGGGGGTCATAGCATATGTATATGTGTCATAAGTATGCTTGTTTCTCCGGGATTTGGACAAAAATTGCCGGTATAAAATGGTCGATGCGACCACCAATAGCATCAAATAGCCAGCGAGCGGGCGGCGCGGCGCGGCTGTGAGCAACGGCAAGCGGCCCGGACTAACGCTGAGCCCAGCGGGCGGGCGAGCGCTGAGGCGAGAAAGCGGCGATGGCGGCGAAGACCAGCGCTTGCTCATGGGGCGGCGGCAATCGGCGGTGCGGCCAGCGAGGACCGCCAGGCCAGCGCCGAACACGGCGGCGGCGGGCGGCGGCCCGGCTTGGCCCAGCGAAATCGCTCGCGGGCCGCCATGGGCCACAGTGCGCCGCGGCACGCGGTGGTGGCCGCCCGGCCGCCGCCGTGGCGACATGGCCCGCAATGGACCGGTGCGGCGCCCCGTCGGCCTGTTGGCATCTATGAGTACCATGGACCGCGTCTAGTTCTTCGAAAGATTGCACTACTTGCGCCCGGACCTTTTCCCGGGAAGGAGAGGGTGTGTAGAAGCGTGGGGGCGTTGAAGAGACAAGCAAGACAGTAGTGTCTGCTTATTTGCGTGAAGTGTGGAGGCGGATTGTTCTATGGGGCTTATGCTATCAGTATGCTGCATAGGGGCTGCCCCGACGAGATTGGGCAAAGACGCTGTATCTGACCGAGATTCGAATTTGGCAAATTTAGAGGCCCGATTTTGGTGCCAAATTTGGCAAGCGTAGCGAATTAAAAAGCACCGAAAGCACGTTTCGTTTGTTTGTGGGTAAATATTATCCTACTATGGGATAACTAGGCTCAAAAAGAATCGTCTCGCAAAGTACATCTAAATTGTGTAATTAGTTTTTGTTTTTATCTATATCTCATACTCTAGACATGCGTCTTTTGGTGCATTTAATGCTTCGATGTGATGGGAATGCGAGACAATTTTGAATGAAAGTTGGGACTCTAAACATATACATGCGTTCGGTGTTGTGAAAGAGTCCGAGCTTCGCATTATGGCACCACATCGTCAGTTCGTCATCATCATGCCTCTGTCTCGTGCAACGCGTAGCGGGCGACTTCCGCTGCGTGTCGATAACAAAACGTCTGGCTGCTCACCAGTGCCATGGAAACTAGGGCCTTGATTCAGTTCTACGGTCCCCTTGCGTGTGCTATGATGCTCCGTCGATTCGACTTATTGAATTGGTTTCCACCCCGTATTAGAGACGAAGCGGTGATTGGGCGCGGGTGGAACAAAAAAGAGCGCACGGAGAAAGAGACGGAAGGGAAAAGGTGGAAGGAAAAAGGATGAAAAAAATTTGGTGGACCAAAATTTTGGTGGATTAAAATTTTTTCGCTTTATTAATAGGTATAGATATAGATTTCGCATACGATTTTGCGGCCGCTAGATAGCACGGGCGAGGGGCATGGATGGCCAGATCTCCAGGGCGATGGCTAGGATTTGTGGGGAAGCAGTCAAATGCGTAAGAGAGAAGAAACTATAAATGTTCAAAGCATAAGAAGTTACTCCCTCCGTCTCAAAATGTCATTCGTTTTTTGTTTTTTCGTGTCACAACTTTGACTCGATTTGTACAAAAATGCGTGCAATGTTTGTATTTTCAAATAAATCTGTTAAAAACTAGATTCAAAGATCTTTCCAATTATACTAATAATGTATGATAAATATTAATATTTTTAATATATAATTTATCAAAGTTGTTTCTCGAGAAACATAGCGACAAACATTTTAGACAGAGGGAGTATGCGATAACTACTCCCTCCATCCCAAAAGCAAGTAATATATGTTTTACTTTTAGACGTCTTGTTCGATCGTAAGTCTTACTCAAAAATTATATAAAAATCATCTATTTTTTATGACTAATATTTATTATTAAAGATATTTTAATATGTTTTATTTATTTATTTTTATAATTTACACAAAAAAGTTTGAATAAGACAAATCACCAAACAAAATGTAAGTTAAAAACATCAATATTTTGGACAAAAGAGTATCTTTTTTAAAAAAAATTGAAGCATATGTAATAAAATATAAAAGTTTCATTGAGGAAACAAGAATCCCGAATCAAAGTTGCTATACAAGTAATAATATAATAATAGATAATAACCTTCATTGTATTTTAATTGCATATCTTTTTGGGAAGGGCTACTCCAAAGGAGTCGGAGCTGTTTTAGCGATGCCACAATTTGTGACTCCTACGGTGGGCCTCTAAGGTAGTGTTTAGAACACTTGAGTAGCATTCATCAAGTCTGAGCTTGACTCCATGTGTGAGCCGAATTTAGACGGGTTTGGAATATAGAAAATTGTTGTAACAAACTAGGATGGGGTTTCCACTGCCGACTTTGATCAAAACAATTTGTCGCTTCTCTGTTTCCAGGCTTCTTCGGCAAGCTGGCAGAGGAGTTGTAACCGGAGCCAGGAAGGAGCTCTATCCAATAGACATAGACCCTTATTATGTAATAGTGATTTTTACAAATATCATGGTCGAAGCATTGATTTTTTTTTTTTCATAAAAGCGTTGATTGTACATCATTTATTATGTTTTAGTTATCCAACCTTTATAGAGACTTTAATAGTGGTGTTGCGAGTATCGTTTTTCTAGGCCAATCTCAGTGTTAGTTTCATTTCATTTGCATTAATTAGGTTTTACATAGGCATTTCGATGATATGACAGTGTATTTAAGAAAAAGAGAGAAGAAATGGGTTTCATCTAGATAAAACTCTTTTGACACGAATACTAAGGGCGTGTTTGGCAGGGGCTCGGCTCCGCCAAACCTGCTCTGGAGCCTCTTTGCTCCACCACGAGGCAGCTCCACCGTGGAGCGGACTCTCAATTTGGAGCTGAAGAAATATGTTTGGCAGAAATGACTGCTCCAACTCGGAAACAATGGATTTGATTGGATTGCCCTCTTTTGCCCTTGGGTTTTTCTTTCTTTTTTTTTTTGATTTTTTCCGGGGGCACGCACGTGGTAGTGCCCGTTGCATGGCATTCGTTTCAAACCCAGCGGGAGCAGAGGCCGTTGCACCCTGGTTGGCCGCTCTCCTGGCCGGGTGACCCGGCCGGCCGCTCCCTGGCCGGCGGCAGCCCTCGGCCGCGCTCCATGGCCGGCAATGCCCGGCCCGGAGGTGTCAGGCCAAAGGCGCCGAGGCGGACATGCCCATGCGGCCAGGTGTCCGGCGGGAGGTGCCCGGGCCACCGGCGCCCAATCCAGGCGCCACTGGACATGCCAGCGCCAAGGCGCCATCGCCACGGCGGCGCGCCCATCCCAGCGGCCGCCGTCATCATGCCCTGGCCGGCCGCGCGCCCAAAGCCTGTGGTCGCCGTGTAACACCCTAGGTGTTAAGCATCTTGAAAGCATGAGCATTTGCATATCATGATCATCATTTCATGCATAAGCATGTTGATAGTAGCACTCATTTTGAATTGCTCTTATTTCATGCTTGATTGATCTAGCTACTATAGGATCTTAGCCATAATGATGTTTTGGACCTAGATTGTGCCTAGATATATTTTTTGACATAATTTAGGACCATGTTTGAGCTTGAGTTTTAATTTAGAAATTTTATTTTAAATCTGCCCTAGAGGTCAAACCTCTTTGAGTCATTTTGAAACTCTTTTCAAAAGTGCATGATAGAGTGGTTTCTAGCAAAAGTTTCTATAGATGAAATGTAGTACTTTTTATGTAGAACAAATGATCTTTTATGAGTTTCTTGTGAAAAGGTTTGGAAATGATTCAAATAGTGCCCAACAGTTTGGGTCAAATTTGTGTTGAATTCAAACTCTGTTTTGAATGGTTTGAATTGACCTTGCTGTTTTTAATTTTTATCTCCAAATCTAGGCCGAATTAGAAAAAGTTCATATTGAGTGTTTTGTAGCTTATGAAATTCTCTACAAAGTTGATGTTTTGACTTTTTCCAAATTCTGTACGAATCTCGATGCACAGGCCAAAAACCGGGGCTGACTCAGAAAAAGAGTAGGGGGACCTATCGGCTCGTCGCCGGCCGACACCGCCCAGCGTCGACATGGCCGCACGCGCGAACGCCGATGTACGGCCCGGATGGGGCGGTACCGGGTCATGGCGCCGCATATAAAGGGTGGGCAGCGGGTTGCCCCTAACCCTTGCCCCATTCCGCCCGCGCCGCCCGATCGCCCAGAGCCGCGAACCGCACCGCCGCGACGCCATTGCCGCCGTCCGCGAGCTCCGCGCCGCCCGTGTTCCGTCGCCGTCGTCACGCCAAAACGCGCAAATCGCGTCCCTAGATCCACTACTTCATCCTCTACTCATAACCATCGTCGAATCGAGGTAAAGGTCGAGGTACGGACCCCATTTCCGCATCCCGGCGCCGCCGGCGAGGCCGCCATGGCCGCCGTTGGGGCAAGCCGCCCGTTTGAGCTCGTAGATCGAGTTTGATTCGTTCTTTTTCGCGTTTTAGAGTCTCCTTAGGGTGCTTGAGCTTGTGAGCTAGGTGGTTGAGTAGATCCGCCGCCGTTTCGCTGGGCGCGTCGTCGCCCGGCGTCTTTGCCCGTGGCGCCGCCGCGGCCGTCGCGTTTGGTTTGTCACCGTCGTTGCTCGTTGAGTCCCAAAACGCTTGCATGTCTTAGTTAGGTGTCCTAGAGTCGAGAACGCCACCGGTTCGCCGTCTTTCGCCGGAGAACGGCCGTCCGCCGTCACCAGCGCCCGCCCCCTTGTGCCGCCGCACGCCGTCATCGTCGTTTCGGTCGGTTTCGAGTCGAACCAAGGGCACCATCGTGTTTGTCTCGTCGAGTAAGCGTCGATTAGAGTAGCTGGTTGGACGTTTTGGTCATCGCCGGCGAAGATCCGCCGCCGTGCCCTGTTTTGTCTCAGCGACATGCGGGCCCCGCGTCCTTTTCCTTTTCTTTTTCTTTTTTCGTTTTTTTCGCATTTGAATGAAATGCTTTAGAAATTCATAACTTGGTCATTTTGAGTCCTTTTTGAGTGGGACAAATTTTGCCATGCTTGTTAGATGATAGTCTACAGTATAAAATTATGAAACCCTATTTTCTGATAACTTTTATATAGAGTTTTATTTATGGCCATAAATGCATGGAAATTGAGGAAAATCATATCTTTTAATTGGTGCAAGATAAAAATATGCTTCCTGTACAAAATGTTCCTAATTTTGTGAGTAGAATCCAGGAAAAATATCATGCATAGTATGTTCTGTAGAAGAAATGTGATTTTCTATTTATGTGCTTTGTGCAAGGTGATCTTTAGAAATTCATAGAAAAATAAATATTTGGGTTTTGGATGTGAGACTTGGTGTGCTTATGTTTGATAGGTTTTAGAAGCTTATCATACTCAGAAATCTGTTGTCTGACACTTTTCGTAGTACAAAGTATTTTCATGTCTAGTTTTATCACTAGCTTGTCATTTTTGTATAGGGCTGTATGAGCATGATCTTGCCATGAAATTTTTATGGTAGCTGTTATATTCCAGTAAGATGCCCTGGTAATTTTTGTAGAATTTTCTGAAGTAGTTATGTATTTATCATAATTGTGGTGCATGGAAAATAGACTAGAAATACATATTTATATGAAGATAATATGTGATGGTATTTTTATTATGTGTTCCTAGCATGAATAGGATCTGTTAGTGAGACTGGTTTGGTCAGCTTAGCAGCTTTGACATTTTCTTGTTCCTAGCATTTTACATATTTATAGTGTGCATGTGTAGTGTTTGATAGGGCCTATCATTTTATGTGCTTTAATTTATCCTTTTGGCTTGTACAGTAGATTCATTTGGTAGATAATTACTTGGTTTACCTGCTGGTCAAGTTTGATAAGGTTTGCATGAGTAGTTTGTGAGATATGAAGATTGTATGTGATGTTTGAGTTGAAAACAGAGTCTCTGTTTTCCTTAATTTCAGGGCTGTTAAGTTCAGATTCAGTTCTGGGTGATGTGGAATATTTTGTAGGAAATTTTGTTAGCTTTCCATAGAGTCCTAGTTCACTAAATTTGGAGTTGTAGAACTCCTTGTGTGACTGTTTTAGTGACAGCATGTCGAGCTGTCATTTTCTGTTGATTAGTAAGTAAAGGTGTTTGATTGATGTAGGTTATTAGGGTTTCTTATGTAGAATTAATTGTGTTTCTACAGAAGAGATGCACTTACTAATAGCTTGCATCATGAAACATCCATCCATCATACATATTTTACTTTATGCAAGTTGATCTTCATATAATCGTAATCATATCTTTCTCCATCATATGCATCATCTCGGGATCGGGAAGTGTTGGAGGAGCGATCGAGGAGCCAACCGGGGAGCTGTTCCATCCGGGAGTGCGGTCGGGAGGAGTCACCGGAGGAGAAGAGTCGACGGGACGAGCTGATTGAGTGTCGAGCACGTTCGGCGACGCGTTCTGCGAGGCAAGCCCGGAGCATTCGACTTTCCTACTTTCTCCAATTAATTTGACTTGCGTCCTTTATATGTTTCATGCATTAAGTGTAGGAAAATGGTTGAAACCGTTGATGCATTATGATCCTTGTTGAAAGTTGCCCCATCCTATTTATAGAGGTCTAGGTTAATGCTTTCGGTATCATGATTGTAGTAGGCAGTGATTCCGGTCACTTGAGGAAAATGTTGTGAACAATCACATGGGTGATTGTCAAGGCGGCTTTTGAGGACCTGTCTAATAAAATATGTTAAGGTTGGGTGGATATTGTGGTCTTTCCACACGATCAATTAAGGACTTACTCTTTGTCGGAATGTGGTCGGAAGTTGAGCGCATACGTCATATAGTAGGCTCGCCGGGTCATGAGCCCTGGCTCGTGAGAATGTTAGGGGCCGGCTTTTTGCATTTGTATCGCTCCTCCTTTGGTGATGATAGGTGGGGGATTATTTGGGCGCAAGAAGATGCGCCGCTAAGCGTCGTCGTTGTTCGCTCACTTGGCGGCCCGAGAAGGAGGGGGTAGCCGGCGGGACCGAGACTTTACGTCCCCTAACGTCTTGGGAGTGATCGGGTCTGCCTTTGCAAAGTAGACTTGGTTTATGTCAGGGTAATCGCCAGCTGGTTTGCAAATCGATTCGAATCGCCATCTCTCCTGGTTAGTGAGAACCCGGGTTGCGTCCACGGCAATGTAGTCTAATATTTACAATATATGTTATTTATCATGTTGCGGTGATATAATTCGATCAAGTTACTTATATTTGTTATTTATTCTGGCTGAGCAATGATTAATCTTGACTATATAGGACCTATGGTTATAAATAAATACCCCTTTTAACTTGAAAAAATACAAGTAGTATGAGTAGGCTCACTAATCAACTTTATGTTCGAAAATAATGTGAGTCAGCTAAACGCCAAATAAAGCCTAGCATGATCCTTGGAGTCTTTTATTTTATTTTGGACGGGTAAGTCTAGCTGAGTATTTTGTACTCGGGGTTTTATTCCGTTGTTGCGGTGAGCATGTGTACCATGGTTCTTGTAAGACTTGTCATTTTCTGTTGATGAAGAGTAAGGCGAGGGCAAGACAATTCTATATCCCCTGTCACATCTTTATTGCGAGGGATGACTATCTCTTGGCACTATCTTATATTTGTTTTTCGCTAAAAGACTATTTGGTTTTCAAAACTACCGCTTCCGTACTTGAACCTGAGTTTGTAATAAATTATGCTTCGCACTCGATGTTTAATATATCGAACTTGGTTTGAAATACCTGCGGATTTTACTACCGAGCTCAACGATCTGTTGTGTTGTTGATGAGTTTGAAATCACTCACGAGATTTCGGAATACAGGGTTTATATGGACTCAAGTGTAGGCTGCGATTGCTTGGTGATTGCGAATTATACTTGATTTCTTATAAATTGGTCGGCTCTGCCACACGCCGTCGCCATGGCTTGTCTTGGCGCGCCTAGGGTTCGGATGGTGGCGGGGAAGACCAACTCGCCGATTCGTCGAGGAAGAAGCGGGAGGAGGTGGAGGAGGTGGGGGGACGAGTCATACCGGCGATCTCCGGGCGAGGGCTCTGGCTGGACCGTTGGCGGTGCGTGGAGTTTCACCCGGGGTGCGGTCAGAGGAAGCGTCGGGACGGGAAAGAAGGGGTCGCGCGAGAGGATAGAAGGAATAGAACGAATCGGTACCCTGTGTAATGGATGGCAAAGGTGGGTAATTTCCACCCAACTTCATGAGTTGTTTCAAAAACCGTGATTGCGAGTACCCCTTGAGGGACTCCGTGGAAATTGGTGGAGTTTGGAGCTAGATCTAAGTTTTTGGTGGATCTGGAGTTTTTGGAGCCGAGGTGTTTGGCTAGAAAAAATTGGAGTGGAGTTGTTTTTTGGATCTGGAGCTGTTTGGAGCCCTGCCAAACACGCCCTAACTCTCTCTGAGTCATGAAATTAAATGTCTACCACTAAATAAAACTCTCCATCGAGGATCGGTGTTTCATCCAAATTTCATTTCATTTCATATGACATGGTAGTCTTGGAACGTCTTGAGACTCACAAAGCGAGACTGGCCTAACAATACATCACAAGTGTGAAAGGTCCTAATGGCTAGAGGAGGGGGAGGGGGGTTGAATAGCCTATTAAAATTTCCTTCAAAGACACTTGAGCAACCGGTTAGAAAATAAAACAGCGAAGCGTAATAAGCGGTGCTACAAGTGTATCTAAGCAAGCCCCTATGCAATCAACACTACAACAAGGCTATGATCTCTAGTCACTAAACTATGTCTCTAAGTCAATCCCCGGATGGAAACACTACACAAGTTGAGTAAGAAGCTAGCTAGCACAAATAAAACTACTCAAGCTAAACAAAGTACACAAGATAAATGCAAGAGTAGAGATGATCGATATACCGCCCGTGTCGAGTAGAGGTGGAAGCCAATCACCAAGTCAATAGAAATATCCCTCAACAAGATTGACACAGTGATTTTTACCGAGGTTCACGTGTTTGCCGACATGCTACTCCTCGTTGTGGCGATGCACCCCTTGATGTTTCACAAGTTTAATGGCGGTGCTAAATCCTACGGTGGGAGCTCCATGAAACAATCACAAGAGGGGATCCACAAGCCACGAGCAATCCACCGGTGATGCCTTCCGTGAATCTCCCCGGGGTAAGGCTCAACCCCTCATAAGTCCACGGTGTGGCTGGAACAAGCTCCAATCGAGCTCAACACCGCCTCAACCTCCAAGCCGCTAGGGAACCAAGCAAATTTCCAAGAGAAACGAAATGCCGCAGCTCCTCCAAGGATGAAGTGTCTTTAGATGCAATCAACAATGCAATGCACTTCAATCTCTCTCAATCTCACCCAAGATTCGAAGTTAGGATGAAGAGTTGAGTGGAGGGGAGTATCTCAAGCTCACAAGAGTGTTAGAGTGTTCAAATGTGCAAGAGGGAGCTCAAGTAACCGACCACACACATATATATAGGCCCCCAATCCAAAAGGAGTCGTTGGAGGTTCAAACTGCACTTTCTGCGAGCCGACCGGACGCACCGGTCGGGTCTGACCGGACGCGCCGGTCGGTGACCGGACGCTCTAGCCATGCGTCCGGTCAAGCTTCTAGTCTCAAACGACAAAGCCACGGGCCTGGTGGCGACCCGAAGCATGTGTCTGGTCGCAGCTTCCGGTCGGTGACCAGACGCACCGGTTGCCCAAAGTCCCGATTCCATACCTTACTGGAATCGACCGGACTCTGGCCGAACTGCGTCCGGTCGCTGGTTCCTGCGAAAAACGTCGTCTTGTTGTCACCTTTGCTTCAACCGTCCTTCGCCACTTGCCACAAGTTGCCAACACGTCGAAGATGATCTCAATATCACAAGTGTTAGCTTTTCTCAAACGATTTGGCAAGAACGAAGTTAGTGCTCTCTAGTCTAAATGCATATGCAAGTTAATATGGACCTAGAGGCACTTTCTCATTGGATTAGACGTGGCATTCCCTCTTGATAGTCGGCCATCTATCCTAAACGTGATCACACTCTCTATTGTCATCAATTTCAAAACCAAACATGAGATTTCAAAGTGGTGGTATTATTTTTTTCACACCTCCTAGATTTGGTCACATGAAATCTCTCCATTTCCAATGGATTTCTTATCCCTCTATCTCTCCATTTCTTTTCCCAACTCCCACGACTTTGGAAAAAAATGGAACCAGAGAAGGCAAGCCGACCAAGCGGTGGGGACGGCGGGAGGGCGGCTTAGGGTTTTAGTGGTACAAGAGGCAGCCGAGCCAGGTCAAGCAAGGCCCCCATGGTCATTACGGTGGGAGGAGAAGGGGAGAAGGATGTCGCCGCAAGCGTGGTAGGGTCTGGAGCTTAGTGGCCGCGAAGCTCCGGCTTAACCCTACCGCACCAAGGGAGGCGGTGGGCAATGACGCCATTGGTTCTACGACGGCGAGAGAAGGATTGGTTCTATGGTGGAAAGACATAAGCCGATAGAGGGGCATCCGATGGCTTAGCATAGTCCCCTATAGTTTTCCTTGCGGTCAGAGGCACGGCGGCCCAGCCGTGTGGCCCGAGCACGGCCCGACACAAGCCGGGCCGTGCTTGGGCCGACTTCAGCTCGAGCCGGGGGGGCTGGCACGGCACGACTGAAAAATAGAGAAAGGCGATGTGGCCCGATCATCGACTTGCTAAGAGCCTTTGCCACCCGACCCACCAGCCCCAACTCCTAGTAACTAGTAAATCGGTGCGGTAAGCCTCGACCCACCCAAACCCTACTTTCCCTTCCCGCCTTCCCCACCCCATGCGGGATCGGCGGCACCGCCGGCCATGGGAGTAGTCATGAGCGGCTCGCCCGGTTGCCTCCGCTCGATCGGCCATGGGAGGAGTCACGCGCCGACGGCTTACCTCTCGCTCGCTCGCCTCCCATTGGGTCGTCGGCCATGGGAGCTCCGGCCCGCCGTGGCCGTGCGGGAGCTTCCGGTGCGAGTGTCGTCGCCGGCCTCTACCTCCTCCACCCGCATGGCGCCGTCGCCCGACCTCTACCTCCTCCGGTGCGGCGTCGCCGCCGGCCTCGACATCCTCAAATGCGAGTGCCGCCGGCCGCCGGCACGCCCGATCTCATAGGGACGCGGGCGTCGGGCCGACCCGACATCTTTGTTTTTCGTCGGGCTTCATGGGCCGGCTCGACACGAAAGGGCCCATGGGCGTGCACGGGCCGATGGCCGCACGCGAAGCCCGCGCGGCCCGGACGGCCGTGAGGCACGATGGCCCGACCCTAGCGGGCGGGCCAGGCCGCCTGATGGAAAACTATCCTCATGGAAAACTATATGCATGTTTTTTTTTTTTTTTTTTGAAAAAACAGGTCAGGACGAAACAATGCCGGCGCGCCGGGTCTCTGTGCTCTGTAGACATGGCATAACGGTCGTGATCTCCGTCACAGCGAGAAGGACAACGCGACAAACCGCTCGGCGGTCCGTGATCCTCTTCCCACAGGCGGGCAGTCGCCGTCGGCGTTCCGCCATCCCTTCCTTGGCTTGGGCCACGTCGCCCTTTCTCCTCCCCACACATCATCACCCAAGCCTCCAAATCCTCCGCCTCGCTCCCATGCCCTCCTCCTCCTCCTCCTCCGCCCAACCCTAGCCCCATCCCATCCCTACCAATGGCGCTCTCTTCCCACGCCACCACCACCGCCACGGCGGCCGTCGGCACCTTTCCCCAATCCACCCGCTCATCCTCCTCCTCCCGGCGACTCCCCCGCGTCGTCTGTCTCCCCCGGCCCCCGCCGCCGCCTCCGCGCTCCCTGCGCCTCGACCATGCCGCGGCGCCGTCCCTCTCCCCCGCCGCAACCGTGCCCGCGCCCGACGGCCTCCTCGCCGCCGCCATCGAGCACCTGGAGCGCGAGCCGGCCTCCGTCGCAGCCGACGAGGCCCCGCTCGCGGCGCTGTGTCCCCGCGGGAGCTGCAGCTGGTGCTCGTCTACTTCGCGCAGGAGGGGCGCGACGCCTACTGCGCGCTCGAGGTCTTCGACTGGCTCCGCCGCGCCAACCGCGTCGACGGGGAGACCATGGAGCTCATGGCCGCCATCGCCTGCGGCTGGATCGAGCGCCTCGTGGGGGCCGGCGGGGACGTCGCCGACGTCGCCGCGTTGCTCGGGGAGATGGATTGCGTCGGGCTGCGCCCCGGGTTCAGCCTCGTGGAGAAGGCCGTCGCGCTCTACTGGGACCGCGGGGAGAAGGAGCTCGCTGTCGAGTTCGTCAGGGACGTGCTCAGGAGAGGGGACTCGGAGCCGGCGCAGGAGAGGAGCACAGCTCTGCCAACGGCGACGGCGAGAGGGGAGGGCCCGTTGGCTACCTCGCCTGGAAAATGATGGTAAAGAGGCTCGCCCCGTCTCACAATTCCTGCAGTTCTTACCCGTTTCAATTAAATTTTCCCTTGTTGTGTCATTCAACTTTTTGTGCGATTATTACTGGTCCTGGTTTCCTGCTTGCAACTGCAAAATGATTACTGTTGGGTCGTTTTATTCTAAAATTGTGTGCTCCCAACCAATATATGTTCAACTTGATTTCTGCTTTTTGCATGCCCTGCAGTTCTGATCTCTAAACTGTTCACTTTTCGTGTATGTGATGGTACCTTTGGATAAGTTGTTGGCAGACCAGCTGTATTGAGTTGTTGGTATAAGACTAGCTTTGTCTTTCACCTTTATTATAAATTAATGCATGTGTATGTGGCACTTAAACGTTTATAGTGATCTTTGTTTGCACCATACTACTCAAATTGTGGTCGAGTCCTATTAAATCTTGTTAAGATATCGTGTCTTCCTAATTGAGCCTTCCATGGTAGTTGCCATCACATGGGTGCTGCTATAATGTAGTCAACATGTTTCACATGTTTATTTACGTGTAACTTAATTTTCTATATCTCTATGAGCTGTCTTAGAATTAAAATCGACATGTGTATCATCCTATCAATTATAAACAAATAATTAATTATCTAGGGCATGCTTTTAGTTTAACCCTTAGAAATCTGATGAGGTTGGTTTGGTTTGTCGCCAAGGGGTGGCTAATGCCAAATTTCAATTAGGCACCCATGCCTCAATCATTTAGCAATTGTCCCTTGGAATTTGCCCCATGGAATTTGGCAAACTTCTAAGGATCCCTTCCATTTTTTTAAGCTAAATGCTTCTAGTTGCCAAGCCCTTCCTGTGCTTATCTATGTGACATCATGTGCACTAGTTGATCTATATTTGGTGTACCCTGGACTAGGGTATTTATTCCATTTAACTTGTGCATGACCAGATATTTCTGGGGCAATGTTTTGCAAAATACTCATTGCCAAATTCTTCTCCTTGTTTTGCTAATTACACATTGGTTGTCATATTTGGCATACCAATACTAGGGTAATTATTAGGTTAAACCTGTGCGTGATCAGGTATTTCTAGTGTCAATCTTGTCATAGGGCCTGCACTATAAGCACCCTTATCATGAAATGAATGGATATAAAGTTTGGGTAGTTATTGTGGGCTTGCTTAGTTTTTCATTGTTCTTTGGGTGTGAATATGTGCCATATTTCATAGTAGTAGTAGAAAGAGTGAAGACAAGCTATAGCCAATTACTGAGGGCATGAGCAAATTTTAGGAGTGTAACTGTTTAAGTTTTAGCTAAACCTAATCAGACCCTACTTTGGGAGATGAGATTATTTTCGGCCTCTTTTTTTTTTTTCACTTCAAAACGCTGTTGCATTTGAACTATTCAGGGAATAGGGATGCCATCCGTTTTGTTGTTTTTTGTTCTATCATGTTATTACCTTAGTTCCCAAGTATCCATATTGACAGAGTTGAGGAACATGGTAAGGTAGATGCAGAAGGTTTTTGCACTGGGAACATAAATCGTTCCTGGGCCGGGGACATAATTATTCCCAGATTGACGTTCTTGGGAACAAGGAACATGGCATTGTTCCATGTTCCTGGCTGCTAAGGTTAGGCGTTGGATAACATAAACAGATATCATTAGTTATATGAGAATCAAAATGTTCTATCTAGGTACTCCCTCCGTCCAAGAGTCTCCATCGTATTAGCAAAAAACTTTTTCCAGAAATCTCCGTCGTCTTAGTTTGGGACCACACGCATGCATCGTTCGAGTAGCCCGCAATCAATGCTTGGCCGCTTTTTGCGTCGCTGGACTACCCCTCCGTTCCCTTCCGTTAGAGTCTCACACCGCTGCTGCAAGCCTTCAATGACTATTTTTAGTGCACTAACGGGGCGTTGTTTACTTGGGCAAACTAATGGACGGTGAGCATTAAAATGATGGGGGCGATTAAATGAAAATTGGCACTGCATGCTACTCGTTACTACGCTTCTTGGTCATCGCACCCAAGCCAAATACGATGGAGACTCTTGGATGGAGGGAGTAATACATAGTATACGAACCATGATGGATCCATGATATCCAGATCATACCAGTCAAAGTTCAGGACATTGATGCTGCTTATAAGGTTATAAAGAACGACGCACAATCTGCCATCAGTTGTATCTAAACACCTGTTAAACTAGCAGGTGGGCCTGCGCAGATGCACGGGTTGTGGGTTTGTACTGTTGGTGCCAACTGGGGTTTGTAACGGGTATATACTGTTTGTAACGGGTACACTGTTCATGCTAAACGACAAAACAGGTCTGCACGGTTCATAACGGGTGTAACTATTTGCAACCGGGTACGCTACTGTTCATAATGGGTTTGTACTGTTCATGTGACCAGTACCGCATTATAGAAGGACCGATGGGGCTGCTCTATTGGTATACAAACATAAAAGTATATATATATAGAGATAAGTATTCAGTATAATCTATCTGCTCATAAAAGCCATCCAATGCCATCATATGGCACGTTTATGTAAATTCAGGTTCTAATTTGTGTTACTTTTTTGTTTTCTGGTAGATGGATGGAGACTATCGGAATGCTGTCAAATTGGTCATTGAATTTAAGGAGACCGGGCTCAAACCTGAGGTGTATAGTTATCTCATTGGGTTGACTGCCTTGGTTAAAGAGCAAAAAGAATTCTCAAAGGCTTTGCGAAGATTGAATTCATCGGTGAAGGATGGCTCAATTTCTAAACTGGATGCTGAGAGCATGCATAGTATCGAAAAGTATCAATCAGATTTGTTAAGTGATGGTGTTCTTTTTTATCGAACTGGGCAGTACAAGAGGGCAGCAGCGAAGTTCTAGGACTTGTGCGTGAGAGGCTCTTGTCATTGTATACTTGTGCCGGTTGTGGCTTGGAAGCTGAGCACCAACTTTGGGAAATGAAGCTTCTTGGCAGAGAACCTGATACACAGCTCTATGATGTTGTATTGGCCATTTGTGCTTCTCAAGGGGAAGCTGCGGCTGTCCGTCGCTTGCTTGCAGGAGTTGAGTCAACCAGTGCCGGAAGAAGGAAGAAGTCTATGTCATGGCTACTACGAGGCTATGTCAAAGGTGGCTTCATTCTAGATGCCTCAGAAACACTCATACAGATGCTGGACATGGGCTTGTTTCCTGATTACCTGGATAGAGCTGCTGTACTGACTGCACTGCGGAGGAACATACAGGAATCCGGCAGCCTAGAATCGTACTTGAAGCTCTGCAAGCGACTATCTGAGACAGATCTGATTGGACCTTGTATTATATATCTATATGTCCGCAAATTCAAATTGTGGATGGTGCACATGCTTTAGAGTTCTGATGGACCCTTCATCATATATCCACTCATGGCAGGTACATAGTGGAAATCTCTACAAAATGTGGGTGGTTCAAATGCTTGTCCCTGATGAGAGCTTCATTTCTGGTGAACCGTTTGGTACATAATTATGGTTCCGTGTATATTTTTGACCGAAATAGAGCTATCGACTGGCTGTTTGTTGTAAGCAGGGCTATTGTAGTGCTGCTGAAGAATCCATATGGTACATGTTAGTTTTCTGTGTTACTGTTACCATATGCAGTTGCTGTTGAAAGCTGTGCGGTACTGCAGCCTGTAGGGGATCCGCAAGATGGAAAGCTGTAATGTACAGTTCTATTATATAAATATGTCCATGCGTTACTTAAATGTACAGTTCTTTTGGAACTGCGCTTGTAAAGTTGTACTGTACCGAGATTACATGGTAAATCTCTCTTTTCCTGGTTGTGGTCTGCCTTGTGCCTGACTTTGGAATGTGCAATGGAGAGCTGAATCTGAATGCAACTTGGTTTGATGCATGGACATGTTTAATTCTAGGCGTAACGAATTTTTGCAAAAGAATAGGAGGGCAATTTTTTTTTAGCCAAGTCATTAATTAGTTGTTACAAGATGAATATGAGGGATCTGAGGATGGCAACTCTACTGTACACTTACGCTTTATTGAAAAAAGGCCCTCCCTTCACTTGTTCCGATGGTGCTAGAAACTTTTGTTGAAGAAAGAGGAAGATCAAGAGATCAAGATGCTAATATTTGGAACATTTCTATGAGTGGTGGGATGTGCCTTGGCCTCATTTCTAGAACTGTCGGTGATGTGATGTCCCTTTTTTTTAAAAAAAAAGAAAAGAAAAGGAAATACATTAATATTCTAGCTTCTAGCCTCTGCATTAACCAATGCATGTAACAGTTCCTTATTACAAACATGACCACTGCGATCTATACAAACTCAAACGTAATGTTTTTAACCAAAGTAAATAAAGGAAGAACTTCCAAACTTGACATCTAATGAGCAATTTCTATTACTAAATCTCCAACCATGTCTTACAAACATCTCCATCGAGGTTGCCTCATATATTTCTGCACCCCATCTTCATCATTTGGTGATGTCCCTCTTGTGATGACAAATTGTCTCAATATTTTTGCAGCCATCTTCATCATTTGGTGATGTCCCTCTTGTGATGCCATTTGTCGAGGTTAACATCACAAAGCCTGATTGGTATTGTCGGGACCGGAGGCTACCTTTGCATTTGGTTTTCATCCTTGAAGGCCCCTCTGTTGAAAAACTTGCTTTTACTGGTCCATGCTGGTCTTGATTTCTTGCTCAACACAATGAGTGATGCAGATAGTCAGGTAAAAGATACTATTGCTTGGACTCTTGGGAGGGTATTTGAGCTCTTGCATTCTCTAGCTGGTGCAAACCCATCATAAATAATTCAAACCTTACTCGTATCATGTCTGTGTTGTTGGAAAGCAATAAAGATACTCCAAATGTTGCCGAGAAAGTCTGTCGAGCTATTTATTTTCTTGCCCAAGGCTATGAGGATGCAAAGTCAATGTGTTCTGTGCTCACACTTTATCTGAGAACCGTGCTGATACATTTCAGGCTTGTGTTTCTGCTTATGGAGCAGTGAATGAGATTGTGAGTCAGTCACATACCTGAAACTTCAGGCATCATAGGCCAATTGTCTAGAACAGCAAAACTTGGTTCATTGATCTTGGTATTTTTCAATGGTGGTGATGGGTTTGCTTCATGTTTTTCATTTCTTGTCTAGCTGATCAAATGTATATACGATGAACACACAGAGACAGAGAGATGCATTAAATCAAAAATTGATCTTATGGACATGTTTGGTTATTGGTTATTCCATTTCCGTGTCATTATAGTGAAGGACCGAAACGGCGACAGAGGGGGGTGAATGGGAGCCTCAATTTTCCTTTTCAATTTTGGGTCATCGGCTCAACCCCCAACCTCAAAAACAAACTCAAACGGGAGACGAGTAACACATGTGCTAAGCGGTAGCAAGGTGTCACGAGCAAAGAGAGCACCGAGATGTCCACGACCCAAATGATTGGGTGGATGTTCCCTAGGAACACAGCGGGACACCTCAAGCGATCACTGCACCCGTCGACAAAAGCGAAAAGTCGAACCGGAGGATAGAAAAAGAGTCACCCGACTTCTATAGAGAAGAAGCGAGTTCCCGAATCTAAAATACCAACGCCAACTTGTGACGAGAGTACTAGATAAAAACCTTAGAACGATACAAAGCCATCGCAAAAGTCGGGTCGCAAATCGGAGCACAAGCGGGCAAACTGAGGACAAAAGAACAAGCCGGAAATTTTAGCCTAGCACAAGAACAGGCTGCTGCCGATGAAACGAAATTCTCTCAAACACAAACACTGCACATGACTAGCTGAAAGAAAATGAACGCAAGCTAAAATCCTTGCTGGATAGCATGCATAGCAGCAGCGAGCCTTCAACCTGTACCTGCAGAGAGACGAATCACAGAACGGCTAGCAAGAATTATGCATATCGTGAATACTACTCTACCAAAGCAATATAAGTTAATGCTCCACTAATTAGCTAATGATTGCTACAAGTAGAAATTCACGGATGCCGAGATAAAGTGGTTGTTTCCAGAGAATGAATGGACAAGCTGCAAACCGAGAATTATTCCAAGCAAAGCAAACGTGATCAAGGCTCAAGCATCAAGGTGCATGCCACTGCTATCAAATACTAAAGGTACCAGCTCATGGATACTGAACTTGACTTGTTTTACCTTGCCAATCAATCAACCTGTTACCTGTTGACAAGAAGCTGCTGCAAAATCTAGATCGGTAGAGAAGAAAGACTGCTGGGTCAATTCATCAAACAGCTTGCAAGCGCAGAGAAAAAAGCTATTGAGCTGAGATCAACGGATGCTAGGATTTAGCACAAGCTCACCCAAAAGCTACCTGCACAAGAAGCAAATGCAGGGCTCGAAGGCCAAGTCCACATCACAGAAAAAAGACGTGCTTTAGTTGGAGTAGAAACCCAGCTTGGAGTAGTAGTCGATGTGGCCGTCTTGAAGCTGCTGCTGCCTTGCGTCCTGCAGATGTGCAGCTGCTGCTGGCGTGCGTGGAGGTGCCGAGCGTGGATCCCCGAGATGGCCTGCAGCAGGGAGCCGTGCGCGAGCAATGGAGGCGCTCGTGGCCGGCCGCTGCCGAGATGCAGCTGCTCGCTCCCGTGCGTGGTCAGGCGAGCCCCAGAGCTGGCGCCCTGGCTTGGCCACCACACGCACCCGCGTGTGCCTGCCCCCTGGTCGCCTGGTGGTGTGCTCGACCTCAAGGAGGAGCCGGCCTGCACAGAACAGAAACGCAGGAAACCACAAACAAGATCCAAAATCTCTAACAAAAATCACAGCAAAAGAAGAGATTTGATCCAAAAGCCCGGAGACGACAGGGGAGATTTGGGACTCCCCTTTCCCAACGAAAATCACCACAAAGTGTCACCAATTTGATGTTCTTGGACCTCTAAACAAAAGAACCCTAAAAATGGAGGAAAATAAAAACGAAAATAAGAGAGCAAAAGGGGAGGATGGCTGCCATCCTCTATATATACTGGCCCTTATTTCTCATCCCTATTTTGCCCTCCGATACATATGAGCCAAAACCACTAACCCTAGGGCTATTTTGGTCGGCTCACGGATATTTTTCGATCCGACGGCCACCGCGCCTCCTCATCGGTAGCCTTGCATCCACGCAACCCCCCCGATGCCGCCACGTGCCGTCCTTCCGTCCACCGGAACACCTCGGGTTTTGAGGCCCAAACCGCGAAACCAGCGCCCGTGGTTTTGAGGCCCAAACCACGAAACCCGCGCCCGATGGTTTTGAGGACAAACCACCAAACCTCCCGGACGCGTGTCATCGCCGTCTTGACCGCCGAGTCGCCAAGTCATCCGAGCTCCCGCTCACGCCGCGACTTCGCCCGTCTTGACCCGATCGACACGGTCCGCCACATCCTCTTGCATCCGTCGATGTCCCGGATGTCGACCACCATGGCTAGCCACCCGGCGATCCGGTCCCTCGGTCCAAGCCTCACGTCCGTCCTTCACCTCCGCGGTCCATCGCCCCAAGACGTCCTCCTTGGCCCCTTCACCTCGCCGTCGGCTACCATCTCCGAGCTCCACACCGCACAACACGAACCAAGAGATCGTCTTGACACACTCCGTATATGCCGGTGAACATAGCCGAAGCATAAAAGATAAAATGAAAATAGAAGGAGAATGTTGATTTGTTGACAATCACTACATCATAAAACTAAACACATGCGACCTAAATCAACCATGTGTTCGCATATAGCTTCTAGGTTATCCATTCATTGTTGCGTATGTAAGGATGTATGCACCGGCGGAACCAGAGGGGGTGTAGCAGGTAAGGGGGCAGTCCCCCAAGCATGGTGAATTCCTTTTTTACATATAGAAAATTCATTTGGGTACCTAAAAATATATTATTTCACTCTATTTTGATGATAAAAATAGACTAACATTCATTTTTATAGGCTAAATAGATATAGAAAATTTTAACATCATGTGCATAGAATATATTTAGCATACTTATGAGGTATTGTCGTATTGTCTGAACCCCTTATTCAAAAGTAGTACTGGCTCCGCCTCTGGATTTATGTGGGACAGATCAGTGGTAGTCGAGGTGCACAATTTGTTACCGGCAGAAACAGGCCCGGTAAATAGATGGAGCAACCGAGAGAGCAAGGCAATGCTATTATTGGATAGTATTTGAATTGCCCGCTATAAAGGGAGACTCGAAGCAATTCTTCTTTTGCAATTCTTTTCTGCATTATTAAATTGATAAAGTAATGTTATTTTAAAAAAAAAAAAAAAACTGCTCTTGTCGCACGCTTCCTTTTGTTCATATGTACAGATGGATACAGACTTCAACAGAAACTCAAATAATAAAATTAACAAAAAAAAAAGCAACCTGTATTATCTACTAGCAAACAGCTTTTTCATGTGCATTTGAACTGAAGATTTTCCTGGAAATTTTGTTCTTTCTTCTGTAGGATTTAGATCCATATCTTGATTTGTAAACAATCGGTTCGTCCGTGTTGGGTTCAGTTAACCTCTGTGGAGATGATCTCCAGCTCCGCCCACCACAGCGGCGACACCTTGGGGGTGGCCGCGTCGGGTGGCATGGCGGTTATCTCCCTGAGGCGCTTGGCGACCTCCGGCATGGCGAGCCGCCGCCTGGGGTCCCGGTCGGTGCATCCCTGATGACGCCGTCCAGCCTGTCGACGGTGGCGGCGTGGAAGGACCTCCGCAGGGCTGGGTCCATCACGTCCCTGAGCTGCCGCTCCCCTCTGAGGTAGGCCGCGGCCCAGCTCTCGAGCAGGCCGCCGTCCGACGACGCCGTGAACCGGCCGGTCATGGTCTCCAGCAGCACCATCCCGTAGCTGTACACCACGCTCTCCCTGTCCGGCAGCGCCGGCGGGGACAGCGACAGGGGCCCGGACACGGACAGGCGGGGCTCGTCGCAGAAGAAGACGTCGGAGATCTTGGCCGCGAAGTCGTCGGTGAGGCAGATGGTGGACGTGTCCAGCGCCCGCAGGATCTCCGGTGGGCTCAGCTGGTGCATGTGTTCCAGGCAGTAGGCGACGCCGACCGCCACACGCAGGCGAGTCGGCCAGTCCAGGTAACCGTCTTCTCGAACTGCAGACACCATCAGTATATGATTAAGATTTTGACTTGTCCTCAAATGCAATGCAGCGAAGTGATTACCGTGCAGATGCTCAAAGAGCGTGCCGTTTGGTGCGTACTCGAACACCATCATCCTTGTGAAGGGCTGCTCTTCCTGGCAGTAGCCCAGCAGGTTCACGAAGTTCTTGTGGTTCACTCTGGACAGGCTTGTTATCTGAAAGTGAAAGATTTTGATGACAGTCAATTTGTGTTACTACTAGTTTCATGATGAGCACATACTGGATGGACAGTTTCAGAACCTTCTTCCTGAACTGAGATTCGCAGTGCTTGTTCCATTCTTTGGCAGAGTTCTTGGTGGTGGACACCACGGCGATCTCCACGCCGGTCGACAGGGTCCCCTTGTACACCATGTAATCCGTTAGGGAGCCAATGACGTTGCTGAAATCCTCGCAGGCGATCTCAAGCTCCGACCTCTTGAGCGACGGCACGCCTGTGACGAACGCCTTCTGCAGCTGGCCGCTGAGTCCGGTCGCCCAAGGCCTGACCGTGACCACCTTGTTGGAGCGGTAGAACAGGACGAAGAGGACCACCGACACGGCCGCCACAAGGGACGCCCCGGCCGCCGCAATGAAATAGACAGGCCTGCTAACGCCAGAGTGCGGCGACCTCGCCGCTCCGGCCGCACCGCCGCCGGCAACCACCGGCCTACTACTACTACTGCCGTCGTCGGCCGGTACCACCACCACCGGCGGCTGTGGGGGCAGCGCGATGCTGTGCCAAGGATTTGAGATCACCGGCGAAGGTGACGGGGATTGCGTTGGTGCAAAGGGAAAGCTCATCGTCGGCGGCGTAGCCGCTTTGGGTGCCCACGGCAGCCATGGCGGCCACTGGTCTGTCGTCGTCACATCAGGCAACGACGATGCCTTGTTGCCGGACCAGTACCTGTTCTGCTGTTGCTGCTGCTGTTCTCGCAGGAATTTCCTGGTCCGGTCACCGTGGATTTTTATCTTTATCCTGCCAATAATTGGTCGGAGGCAAAACGGGGTGTGTGAGCACAAGAAGCACAGAACAATCTGACAAAGAGGCGATGTACCATCATCTCATCTGCTGGTGATGGTGGTTCACCTGTCAATTCCTGACAACCAATGGATGATTCCAAGCTCATCTACATGTGTTGTGTCTATCTACTATAGTTGGTACGGTACGTACAATTTGTGAAAAGTAATCCAGGAAGGTAGATATCTAGGTGTGACGAATATTTGTGGACAGACTTTAGGTGATCTGCATTGATTTTTTTTATCTGCTGTTTCCAGGTGAAAATTGAAGTGGACGCCTGGTGCCGAAAATGTGTCATCTGCTACATGGAAGAAGTCAAAGCTGATTCGGTACTGGCTTTGCTGGTAGTATTGGTCAAAACAAAAGAAACTGACCAGAGCCTATGAGAATCTGCCTAATGCCTCTAATGTTCGAGCCATGGACACGTTTTTATGGGGGGAACAGTCCAAAACTGGAAAGTCTCAAAGAAAACTAAAATTTTCCGGCTCAGGATTAGTTGACAGATCTCACCTAGCTTGGGAGGCAGAGACGATATCTTCCTCTGCGTTCATAGTCCCACCTACAGCCAGTTAGGATGATCAACAAAACATGTATCAAATTCTCAAGGCGTGAGAACTGAATGGCAAAGCTTTCTGTCATAAAGAAATGGACAATACTAGGATTCAGGTAACCATGGATTGTTGCTCAATTGTCATCTCACCTTGTCCGGCGTCGTTGCAGCTGCCGAGATCAGGGAGCGCGGAGACCACCACCAGCAGCAGCAGCACAACGAGCACATGGTGGCGCCGCGTCTTGTCCATGGACGCCGCCGGCGAGGTTATTCTACAACGGAGCAACATGGGGACGCCGAGTGATCATGGAAGGCCACACGCCTCAGCTTGCAGGCGAGGGAAGAGATGGCTTGATTGGATAGTGTGGCCGGAAATCTTGGTGGTAGCAATGGCCAGGCAGGGGAGACGAGAGATAGGCAGAAGACGTGGTCGTAGAGATATGAGGACGAGGAGGAAGATGGCCACGCGGGGGTGGTGTTGGTGTTGCAGTGCAGTGGTGATGATTTGGGGTTAGCGAAATCGCAATAAATCCACTCTTGGCCCGATGCCGCGATGGCGATTTATGTATGGCTCCCCCAAAAGCAACGGCTCCATCGAGATCAGAGAGTTGGGAGGTCAAAGCACGGAGTTAAATTGTACTGTGGCCCTGGTCCCAGGGTCGGGTCATAGTGGAGCAGGAATTGGCCCCCATATCGCAGACCGGCCACACCTCCACCCACCCATGGTCTCTGCCTAGGCAAGGTAGTTTTTGCGGTTGACGAGCTTTGAATTTGGATTACCAAAAAGATGGCAGTCTAGACAGTGGCGAAGCTCGTCGATTTTGACACCTAGGATCACTATCAAAGCGTGTATACCGTTCACACCGGGTCTACTACTAGATAACAAAACTAGCTCATAAATGTAGATAATAGAAATAACTTTTTCATTTAAGAATCCATTTCTTAAAAATTGTATAAGACCAGTCTCGGGGTGGGTTTCATTCGAGTTTCATTTGCATTAAATATGTTGCCACATATGCATTTTTTTGATGACATGACGTTGTATTTAAGAAGAGAAATAAGAAATGAGTGTCATCTAGATGAAACTCTCTTGGCATAATTACCAACTATTTTTGAGTTATGGAATTAAATTCTTTTTAAAACTCTAGAATGAAACTTTTCATTGAGAGAGAACATGTTTCATCTAAATTTCATTTCATTTAACATGACATGACAGTCTTGGAAATAACAAAGTGAAACTCTTCAATGAGGCTGGTCTAATGCTCAAAGACATCGATCTTGATCAATAGTTGAGTAGGAGTTTTAGCAAAGCATCTCTACATACTAAAAAAATTGGCATAATCAAATAACCATTCATGGGATATCTAGATTGGGAAGAGTTCAGCGTTCAAAAGAGAACTTAAGTTTAGTTAAGAATAGAAAATTATGAAGCCATAGTCGGCCCTCTTCTATTGCAATTGGCAATGCAAGGGTGTTTGGTTTGGTAGCTAAACTTTAGTCCATTTTTGTCTATTTTGTTATCAAACACATGGACTTAATGGGAGTTAAAGCCGAGGCTGCCTTATCTTTTAGTCAATTTGATCAAATCACCCTAACTAAAACATTTTAGTCAACCAAACCAAACATGCACAACTAAACTTTACAGTTCATATAGCTAGCTAAACTTTAGCTCCTTTGAACCAAATAGGGCTTGTAGCCTGCTCAGCTTTGATTGCAGTGTTGCGGTTTGCTGCCTTTGGGCTGTTGTAATGTTGCTTGCCTCTACGGCTATGGCAACCCACACGACCACTCGGATAGTTTTGCCAGCGAGCATGCTGTTGTTGCCTGCAGCCAGGCCTAGGACCCAAGTCATGGGAGTCGGGGTCTCGAGGATATAGGCGTCGCGATATCTAGCTATGTTCCCTCTTTGCTGGACCAACAGTTAAAATATCTAGTCCAACACCTCTGTGGGCTACAAAACTACATATACTGAAAGGGAGATCTGGGACACGCTTAGGACCATGGCCCTACTGGCCCTAATCCCAAATCCGCCCCTACATGCAAGTGATTATGTTTATTACGCGATATTTATTTTGTGTTAACTGGACATTAGTGACCGACAATTCAAGAATGCGGTTTGTGCTAACCCGACATTAGTGGGTGCTTGGAATTGCTCCACTCCACGTTTTAAGGGCGCCCGCGATGGCGTTCTCAAATCGGACGTGGACGTAGGAAAGATTCTAAAAAGTGGAATCCAATTCATGAGAGGAAGTTGTCGTGGATCGTTATTTTGTTGGGGAATGTGCGAGCTAGACGATTCACCCGTCGCTAGCGCTGTGAATATTGCGTCTCTCTGTCCTCCCGATTGGTTAGTTCCCTCCTAGATAGCTGAGGTGGCCCTTTCTTTGGGACGCCCTAAGCTCCGCTCCATAGCTTTTAGCCGGATGATTTTAACTCCACGCGGTGAGTTCGAGGTAAAAGGATAACATTGTTAAGAGCATTGCTCCACAAACTTCAAGTTTTTGTGGAGCTGATCCAAGCGAGAGTTTGTGGAGTCCCAAGCACCACCTCAGTGGGAGGGGAAGCGGAGGGGCGGGCAGATCCATATGGATGGATGGGTCGGGTGAATTGTCTCCTTCATTCGCTCGCGGCGGAGTGGATGGATGGATGGAAGGGACTGTAGAGTAGGGTGGCGCCTTGTCAGCCGCCGCTTTCTCTGGTTCCGCCGATTCGATGGCCATCGCTCGCCTACCCGCCCATCTGCCATATGCTATTACTAACGCTAGCTAATCCCGTCGTCGTCTTCTTCCTGATGCGTAGTAGCCATGCATGCATGGATCAACGCAAAGCCGCCGTAGCCAAGCTTAAGTGGACCGCAAGCAATTAACCAACCAAAATGGGAACGGAAGGTACCCAACCTAAGCACGCACTTGCCGGTACTGGCTAGCTAGCTCTTGAGTACTTGCATTTTGGAGCCTGCTGGACCCTGGAACTACGAACGCAATGACATTACACTCAATACACATGTTCATCTAATTTTCTCAGTGGCTTCGAATTTCTTAGTTTTGCAATCGCAATGGAGAGGCGGATCAGAGATCAAGATGATCGGTGTACGACATTTTCAGTCATGTTTCTCTGCTTTAGTTCAGTACCAACAACAAGCTTTTATTTAGATTAGAGAAGAGAGATGAGGAAAGATGGGGCTAGCTTGTTGACGGCCATTTGTTGCTAACGCGCCTCCTGATTATTAGCACACACATACGGATCGGCTTTATTATATACAGTAGCTTCTTTCATTTTGCTATAAACAGGGCTTTGCGGTCCATAATTCCATATGATTGACTTTGTAGATCGAGTGAGTGTGTGTTGTTGCTCACCTAACGGAAAACTGAAGCGGAACCAACTGGATCGTGTCCTCTCATCTTTTCTGACTGCTTGCTATCTTATCAGAATGTTTTCTCTGACTCTGAGCAACATACTACACACCTTTAACAAGGAATTCATAATGGTTGCTAGTACTTACGACCTTGCATGCTGCATCCTCAGCGTTTTCCAGAGAATTATTTGCATTGGCTGGTGAAAACCTCAATCTTAATGAGTGTCTATGAGATAGAGTAGGATGATACAGTCCACCTCTTGCACACTGAAAGTGACATTCAGACGTTCATATCTTCAGTGCACGGACACTACCATGCAATGGAAAAAAAAAGACTTAAAGCAGGGCGCTCTCGGTCTCCCTACCAGTGAACTTCAAGAGGGAAATTCATTGGATGGACAAGACCACCGTACCTAACAAATTGTTGTCTTTTTCTCCCCTGTTTTTTTTTTACAGATTTAGAGGATCCACACATCAACATATACATGCAGTAGAAAACATTAACCTGATTCAATATGGTGTTTTTTGGGGCCTCCGGAATATTAACTGAGGCGGGCCTTGTAAGTGTTCCGCCTACGAAAATATAGTATTTTTGGAGGCAGGGCACATTTTAGCCTCCATAAATCGATTGCAAGGCGGTAACCGCCCCGGTCAATACAAAATGACCTTCATAGTTAATCCGAGGTATTAACCGAGGTGGTTGAAAATCCTGCCCACCTGAGGGGGTTTTCAAGAGGTTACGATTAATGTTTCTCTGTAGCAGTGAGTGTAGCAATGAGTTTAAGGGTTTCGATCAACTTGTCTTGTGAAAAATATTTCCATTTAATTCTTCCATATCTCGGGGAATTGTTCCATTTAGCTATCACATGTTTTGGTATATTATAATTTCCCCGGGTTGCACATGTGGGAAATGTTTATGCATTTTGGGAATAAAGAACTGAACAAAGACATAAAGACATCTAGGGGTATAGAAGGGGTGAAACTCTAGGCCCAACTGGCTGGTGAAGCTCATGGATCAAAGAGAGGTATCTACTCTCTCGGTCCTAAAATGTAACATTTTTTTTATCTTATCCTAAGTCTGTAGTACACACATCATATTCTCCAAAGAAAAAAAAACATCATGATGTATGGGTCATTAGATACATAATCAAATTTACTTTCATAATTTAGCCCTTTGAACTTGGCCAAAACTTAGGACAATTTGACTTATGACAAACTAAAGAACTAGATTATAGGATAATCTCCTATAACTTTAAAAATAAGGAGGTGCTAAGGTTCAAACCTGGGTCGGACGGGAGAGCCCAGAGCTCACTGCCTAACCGGTCACACCGCGAGAAGCTTGGTGACTTATAACAAACTTACTTAGGTCCACTGTATTTGATGACTGAGGGAGTACTCCCTCATCCCAACCCCCCTTTTGCCACCCGCTTTTTTTTTCTGAAGCTATTCTAAATAAAATATTTTTAGGTTTGTATTATTAGATACACCATGAAATATATATATTTTCATAAGATACTTGTTTGATGTCTAAATAAATTTTAGTGTTATTTTCTATAAAGTTGGTCAAAGTTAAAATAGTTTGACTTACGGCAATGTTGATTTATTTGGGATAGGGAGACTGGGAGAGTAGTAGCTTAGTAGCTAACGAGGAGTAGGGTGTTGTACTATACTACATAGAAATATTTACAAACTAAGAGTGATATAAAATGTCCACTTACATTAGTCCCAATGTCCAGCTAGATCTATAACTTGACCATGAGTTTCAGTTTTAGACATCTAAAGTGAAGTTAATATCTGTGCAGAGACAAAGCTTCATTATCCCCTCCTTTTCCATACCATGAAGGGTATCCCTTGTTTTGTTTTTTTTTTTTTTTTTTTTTTTTTGTGAAAGGACCACGAAGGGTATCTAACTGTAACAATAGTACAGTACAGATGTGTTATGCGTGAAGTTTTCCCATGGACCATGAGGAGTAAGGTGCAAGGTTACGACACGGTCAGCAACCAACTTATGTCAATGAATCTTTATTAGTCGCCAGACCCATCACCCATATGCTTTGTATATGTGGATGTATGCATGCATATTTTGTTTGGTTGGCGGCCAATTCATAGTGTGTACTACATAGGACATGGATTGAAGGCAAAACAAGAGAATAATGCATCGGCAATGAACCCATTGCCTAACAACCAGTGAGCAACTTGTACTCCTTGACCTTTGTTTCTATTATAACCCACAAGCTAGTGTTTCCCTGGCAGAGTTGGAGGACGGTCTTCTCATCTTGCCAATTGTCTGCAACTGTGACAAGACCTTCAGACATTCATCTTCGATGGCGATGCTAGCATCGATCTGGCAGTCTAGCTGACCTTCAGTGTACTAGACAGGGGCTTACAAATAGACACCATCGCCTCACTAGCTACCGGCAACGTTCTTGAAGAAGCACATTGATGGATGGACAGGTCCAGCCTACCTAATAAGTTGCTCTGTTCTATTCTCATTTTGGTCAGCTTTGGATTGGATCGACACAATATGCAATTATGCAGGGAGGTGGATTACGGCCTTTGGTCTTAGGAAAATGTACGTGTGGAGTCCAGGCTCGTTAGATGATTTCACTAGCGTGTGGCTGTCGGGCAAGGGGCCCTTACCAAAGCGTCTAATCATCTTTTTGTTTGCAGGTTTCTCCTGGGCCTTATGGACCACTAGAAATAAGATGGCCATTGAGAAGATTTTCCCCAAGTCTACTACTGACGTGATATACACTGCTATGTTCTTTCTGCAGAAGTGGCTAAAGGAGAAGGGCCAAAAGCTGTTGGTGAAGGAGAAGAACAAGATCCTGAGGTGGCTACAGGAGTTCAAACCAAATGAGATGCTAATGTCAGATGTAGTTGAGCTGTAGCTTAGGTGAGAGTTGCGTGCTTCTGTTCATTCTATATCTCTCTCTGAATATTTGTTAAGACAAGGGGTGTCTTTCTTTTGTTTGTTGGAACCTTTTTGTAAACTGGTAACCCCAGTGTAAGACCGTTTTGGTGCTTTCTATAAAAGCAGAGGCAACTCGTTTTTTTTAAAAAAATGTACGTGTGGAGCGGTTTGAGATGCACCGGCCAGCAACATGGTATGCTGTACAAAAGCGCGATGGTGGCAAACATGACCTGTAAAGAATATACTGTGACTTCTTTTATGAACCGCAAAAAAATAGTTTAAGAGTTGTACCCTAGTTCCTTAATAAACAAACAAGGTCCCTATGCCTTTATGGGTTTTAATAAGTTGATCTGATTATTCCTCGCTGGATACTTCTTTCTTTTACTGAAAAAAAATAAAATTCCAAGGTAGTTTCACTTAAACTTGATGCTCTCTTAAGAATCTAGTTCCACATGCAAGGGGCAACCTTTAGCAACCCCTCACCACCACCCGAAAAGAACTTTGTAAAAGAAAGGCCTAATTTCATCAGCTTCTGCTTGTCAGCATATGAAGATATGTGTATTTCGTTTATCGAAAATAAAAACGTTAAATCTAAAAGGACAGATGATGGAAGTAGGATGATAAGGTCGATGATCTGGAGTTAATATCCTCATAAGGAGTGCCCATGAGCACCATGACCTTTGGAGATAGTAACCATAAATTGATCTCCTACCAATGAAATTGACTCCCGCAATGGTGACCTGATCATGGCCATTGTTAATGGGTCATTAGCCTAAATCTAAATAAAATGTTTTAGTACAAATGAGGAAGTAGCATAATGACAGTAGGATGGATAATGGTCAACTTGCTTTAACTCTGTTTTTACCCACTTACATCATATAGCCCTCCTATGAGACTTGTAATGTAAGTCTCTAAAGGTTTCCTTATAGATCGGAATACCTTTTTAGAAGAAAAAAACTCTTATTCTTTTCATAATAGGAGATTTCCTTATGGATTGGAATATCCTCTTCACACAAAATCTATCTTTATCCTAATCAAATTCTTATTCTAATTATCGAAGAAATCGTAGAGCAGCGGCGAGGCGGCGTGCGCACGCCCGGGCGCTCCCCTGGCAGCTCACGGGCCTCGTGGGGCAAGTCCTCCAGGCCCAATCTCTTGGGGTGTGACATCTACCCCCTTCTCCGACCAGCGCATCCTCGCGCTGGATAAAAGTCCAATCTGTGACACCTGGAGCAGGATCTGGAGTACCTGGTATGATGAGTTGAACGCATAGTACCAAGCGCCCAAGGACTGGGTTGGCGAGGATCATGTTGTGTCTAGTACCGCGACACGACGCCGTGGGAGCGCTGACGCGACACGACGGTGAAACAACCATGGAATTGCGCCGCGCGCGCCGACGGAGATGCGTTGAAGCTCTGCGCCTGTTCGGACGGTGATCAGGTGCCGGGATCTTGGTGGGCGGGGATTGGATGGGTCAGGGATACTTGTTGGTCCGTTGGGATTCTATTGGTGTCGACAGGTGTTCGGATGCGCCCTGGTTTCCGGACGTCTAGGCGCTATCGTCTCCGTTAAATTAGCGCTCACATTTTCAGCGTCGCAGGCTATAGACCTGGGTTGCGATATCGCACCGCGGTCCCCCGACATAGCTACACTTGAATTGGTGACGTCACAGGGAGGGATGAAAACCTAATTGATATTTTTCTATTATCTGTCCATCTGAAAAAAATCATATGTCAAATAGATAATCCGTATTTAAATCCAAACATTCAACGATCATGTAGTATCAAATTACAAATATTCAAAGGTAACAACTATCTATATCAGACGCATTCATCCAACATTATATTCGTATATCTGACACAAAATTAAAAAGAAACAACTATCTATATCTGTATCAATCCTATCTAATCCGCTTTCATCCTTGGCGTAGGGTGGATCGGGAAACATGCGGGAAGCATTTCCATCTGAACATCAGGGGTCGGCCATATCCAGATCAGGGATGTCACAACTTGACCCAGTTGGTAAAAAAAGAAAGAAAATGTAAATTTGAATAAACAACAACTAACAAGTCAGCTATCGTCAGTACTATTACTGTGATGATGGGCTTAGATACATATGTTGAGCTGGTATTATTGTTGATAGTTTTGGGTGGGGATTTCACGGTTGCTCATTTCCTTTGAGATAAGACATCAAGAAGGTTGAAACGAGACAAGAAAAAGTCTGGAGGGAGTCAAAAGTGGGCTTATTCCTTGATGTTTCTAACCTTGAACATATTGGCTAAGCTCAGAAACACACAATTACCCTGATCGAACAATGCCAAATTCCAACACGTTTTGGTTTGATGAACCGAGATCTTCAGGTGAATCCAACGCGGCACAAGTGATCTAGGAATTCTTCGTCAGCTAGCCTTTTGTACGTCTTCCATGTCTTGGACGATCGACTCTGCGATAGGGATCTCATCTGTGCACGTCAGCTGCCGGAGGAGCAGGCCGCACACCGGACAAGCCCATTCTCGTTGCAGGACGCGCAGACGCGGAAACCGCCGGTCTTCTCGCTGAACCGGCGGTGGCTGCCGCAACATGCGCCGCACGGCACGAACCGCGAGCCTCCGCACGACGCGCACGGCGTGGGCGCCGCCTGCGCCGCGCCGGCCAGGACGCGCCGGAGCTCCCCGCTCTCGTGCAGGAGGCGCACCTCTTCGGCGTCCCCGACGAGCCTGCCGCCGACGAAGAGCTGTGGCAGGGGCGGGCGGTCCCGCCGCATCAGCGCGCGGAGCTCGGCGAGGTAGGCGGCGTCCATAGACACGTCCCGCTCGTCGACGGAGACGCGGAGCCCGCGCAGGATCGTGCGCACGACGCGGCTGTCCTCGAACGTGGTGCGCACGGCGCGGAGGGAGGTGAAGTAGAGCACGACGCGGCGCTCCCCGGCCACGGAAGCCGCCGCGGCCTCGGCGGCCGCCGCGAAAGACTTGCACGACCGCAGCCTGGACGCCGACCGCGCGCGGTGAAGGACGATCTTGCTACCTGAGCCGGCGCCGGCGCCGGCACCGGCAGTGGGACTACTAGCATCATCGGCCGGCGCGTCGTCAAGGACCGCGCTAATGCCCGGGTAGTCCTTGCCGGTGGGCGACGAAACCGTGGGCGACGAGAAGGTCGGCGACTGCGTGAGCCGCCCAGAAGTCTTGCTCCGTCGGACCCACGACGACCACATCGCCGGCGGCTGCTTCTTGGCTGCGGTTCGCCTTCGCGAGGAGAGGTGGGGGCCAGGGGCGTCGTGAGGCCGTGCATGCGCGCGCGCGTGCGTGTTGGCGTTGGTGGCTAGTTGTCTGGTTGCCCCGCCGTTGGCATCCTAATTTTAACCATGCTTTAACTGTCTCAAATTCTTGTGGTGTCTTCCTTCATTTGGTGAGTATTAATCTTCTCTGATCCGTTTATTACTCTCTCTTTTTTCAACATGTTGTCTCTCCCAACTTTCAGGAGAGAATGTTCCCGAGGAGGATGCTTTCATTACTTCTTTATAATTTGATGATTGAATTGTTATAAAATTCTAGTGGAAGTACAGCCTCCATCCAGAAAAAAAATGCAGTCATGCAACTCAAGTCTAAGACTATCCGCACTCTTCATCCTTTAAATGTATCTTCTATATGATGTCCAGGTCATCAAGATTCTCTCATCTATATCATTTTCTCCCTTTTCGTTCATCTTCTATATCTCTACTCTATCTGGAAGTGGGCCCACGTGTCAGTTTATTTTTATTCTTTTTCCTCTCTGCCGATGCCCTCCCTCACTCGCTCCATCTGCCGACACCATTCATAGGCCTACCGCCGCCGCCACCCCCACAACAACAGCGAAGGTCCACGCTGCAGCGGCGACCTCAAGATGCCTCCCGGTCCCGGCGTCGCAGACCAGGCGCCATAAGCTCAGCCGCCGCGGAGCCCTCACTGCAGCAACGGCGGCGCCATGATGCCTATGGCGCAAAGACCGCTCTGTATCAAGCACGACTATAAGTTCTACGAGCGGCTCCTCACCAAGGAGAGCCCAGTGGCCAACCTGTCGTTCCGGTACTACTGGGCGAAGCCGTTCGTTTGGGAGTCGTAGTCGGGCATGCCAAGGATGTCGCGCGGATGGCCGCCGCCGTTGTACCTGCTCAACGACCATCTCCACTGCGCTCGGCGACCCATCCTGTGACGGTGGCAGGGAGCTCGCCCCAGCATGGAGCCTAGTGACCCATCCTGCGGCGGCAGACCGCTCTCCTGTGGCTGGAGCCTGAGACCTTCCCATGGCAGCGGTCCGTAACACCCTAGGTGTTAGTCACGAGTTAAGCAAGAGAATTGAGCTTAAACACGTGTTGCTTGGAAAGCTTATTATTTGGATATGCATATGTGAGCTCAACCAAACCTTGCAACCTTGCCCATATGACTCTATATGAGCTCTACACCAAAAGTCTTTAAGGGTTCATGTTGAGCATATGCCTAGAAAATACCTCATTTGGCCCAAACCCTAATTTAAAGGAAATCAAGTTGCTGCTTTGACCAAAGTGGAAGTTATACTTCTGGACAAGATATGAAGTTTGAACTTAAACAAAAAGTTAAGTTTAGGTCCGGAGAGAGAACTTTATTCAATGGTCAAAAGCTAGTTTGGATCGTAGCTTAACCAAATGTAGCTCGCAAGAGTCATAAAAATGCTGATTTTAGGTCTTTGGATTTTTCTATGTCTAGAATTAATGTTCATTATGATCTACGTCTTGCGCTTTCAAGATTTCGTTAGGCAACTTGAGTTGGACAAAGAATAACATTGGAGCTTATGCTTTGAGGAAGAGCATGTCAAAATTTGGGATCATTTGGACTCGATTTGACAAGCTTTTGGCAATCATCTCCAATCATCATTAATGCATTAACAACTATTTGAGAAATTGATTATGTCCTAATCGGTTGTGGAAACGACTTTAGACACTTAATGAAAGTTGGATATGTATCATAGGACAACAATTTGTATTCTTGGCCCATGTCCAAATTTGGCACAGATCAAGCCCAATTCTCTGTCCAACCCAGTCGCCACGTCACTCGCGAGGTGTTCGGTGGAATGTATGAACAGATGGTTCGTGTCCAGGATCGTGTCCGCACCTTGGAGCTCATCCTCACCATTGTTGACACGCACCCGATTCCGTGTGTAACAGCCGGATGTGATTCGGCGGGCTGTTATGGCATGCACGGTGATGATCGGCGAATGGCGGAGGTAGGGCAGCGTCGCAAGGCGTGTGTCTTTGAGGGCATGCATAGCGCTATGCGGTGGCATGGTGATAGCACGACGGCGGTGTGAGAGAGAGTTGACGCTTGAAGGCTTGAGAGCTGAGGGTTTCCCTTTATTATTTTGTTCTTAATTTCAAATGATTACAGATCATTTCCTTTTTAGTTTGGGGGTAGACTTGCATCTAAAGAAGCCTCCTATTCTATTTCCTCTTTTATTCCCTAAATAACTTTTGCTTAATGACAAAGCAAACGCCGGCGGCGGCGGCAGCAGGGTTGCTGCCCTTTGCGTCGCGTCTTGGCGTGGTCGCCCCGAGGGCTGTTGGGTTGGTGCGGTGATGGGTTGTGACATTGTGTAGCAAGCACGGGCGTCCCGAGGTCGATGTGGAGGGCCTCGGGTGCCTTAGCTTGCTTTCCCACTCCTCTCCATCAGTTTCCTCTCCCCATCGCTCTCCCTCTGCGCGCGTACGTGCAATGCCGGGCGCGTTCGCCATGGCCGCCGGACGGAGCTTCGAAGAGCGCTACCTCTCCTTGCCCTGCTCCTCCCTCCTCATCATGCCTCTCCGCTAGAAGCAGCGGCTGCTGCGCACCCTCGGCTGCGACTCCTTCCAGCGACAATGTTGTCCGTGTTGCCGTCGTCGCCCGGCGTTGTTTCGGTCGGGCGCCTCCGGACACCAAAGACTGGAGCCACACGGCTCTCTAGGGTGTGGTGGTGCTCGATGTCGTCCCCTGCGGCGAGTCCGCCGCGCCGTCGGTCGGCCGAGCCGCCCCAATACTAACCTGATGCCTCGGCGCTTTCTCTGTTCGGTCGATCTAAAAGGAGAGTTTTCATTTGTTCCTTATCCCTCTCTATATGACATGTCGGCCGGGGCCGAGAACTATTCCCACACATCATCGAATTTGGAGAACGGCCGTGTGCAGCTATCCGGGTGAATCTAGTGGGATCTAGGTGTAGCGGTGTCTCTTGTTTTATTTAGTAGATTTCACGTACATCTTGTAAAATCTACTCCCTCCATCCCAAATTGTAAGTCTTTTGGCTCCAAGTTTGACCATTCGTCTTATTCAAAAAATTTTGCGGAAATATAGTCAAATTTAAGCCATTCTTTAAGACTTTTATTAATAAAGAAAGCCACATCAAAAGAAGTGATGTTTTCACAAATTTTTGAATAAGATGAGTGGTCAAACTTGTTGTAAAAAAAGTCAAGCGACTTACAATTTGGGATGGAGGAAGTATATCTCTCTCTAGGAAGCTCCAAAAATAATGAAACTAATGTTGTTGGAGAAATGCTTTACATGTTAGACCTATGAGATTCTATGTTTTATGTACATTTGTGTGCGGTGTTAATTAAGTGCTTTTATAAATATGATTAAGATAACAGAGTCATATTTTGAGTTTTAGATGTCCAAAAATGGTGATTCTAGTTTTGTTAATCATATAACACCATGATATCGAATAAAAAAAAAAAGTAAACATGCTAGTTATATATTGTTTTGTAGTGTTTTGGTTAATCTTGTCAAATATGATTTGACTTGCTTGTTTTTGTTAATTTTTCATATCTGGAGTTGTATTGCTCCAAATGGAATGAAAATTTTATGGTACTCTACCTATGTGATGCTTGAGCTCTAGTTAAATTTTATTGATTTTTTGGTGCATGTGTTTATGAGTTATGGATATACCTTGTTTGATGCCTATTAATCAATATTAAATACTCTCCAAATAATTTATATATGTAAAAATGGGAAATATGGTTCCTTTTGTCCTTGCATGATAAGTTTGTAACCTAAGAACACTTAATATGACCATATGTTATTATAAAATGATGATATTTAGATTTATATGGCTCTCATGATTATGATTAATTGCATATAGGATTTGTTTTCTCCATAGTGGTTGCTAGGGTTATACAAATGACTCAAAATTTGTACAGTGGTGTTTTGATAATATTTTCTAGCTAGAGTATTTTTTGTAGATTTTTTATGGACACTTTAAGTATGTGACATATACATATGCCTTAATGCTTTATTATCTAAATAAAATAAGAAAAGTTTTAAATAAATTAATTTGTTGATGAGTGGTGTGTTTTCTAGTGCTCATGAGTCATGTATGACATGCTGGTGTGAATGATTTGGTTCATCCATGAGTTTATAATATTAATATATAATTAGCTTCTTTGTAATTATGATTCTTGGACCAATTTGAGAACTCTCAAGAGTCAACCAAGATAGTGTGGTTTTCTAGAGTTATGATGAATTCAAAAAGTGTAGATAACTTGCTCATGTAACCACCGATAAAATTTGGTGTTCATAGGACTTATAGTTTGAGAGTTGCAGCTGTTGTTTACGGTCTAGAGTTATAGTTGTTGCTTTGTGTGTTGCTAATTTTGGCTCATGCTTTGATAATGATTAAATTAATATACATGAGACCTTGTGAAACTTGTATTATGAGGGATGTGCTTGTCATCTTTCATGTTATGCTTGAGTGAAGACTAAGTCGAGCAACTCGAGATGTTGAGGTTTGTCGGTGTGCTTTCATAAATGTGTATTGCATTACTTTTATAGTTATACATATGCATTATTGCATCTCATTTAGGTACTAGATGGAACACGTGGGTGATTTGAGTTGAACCCAAAGATGTTTAGTGATCCATCCCGAAGATGAAGGGGCCGAAACAAGTGCCAAGATACGGGGTAATCACCAAGCGAGTATCCTCTAACAAACATTGACCTAGTGTTGGATTCTAGGCAAGCTTTGGAGCATTTTTGCGTGCCTATGATTTTATAAAGAGTAAAATGCATGAATAGGCCATTAACTTGTGCTTTTTTTGTCTCGATTTCGGCCATCAACTTTGAAAGTGTATTTTTAGGTCCAAAAACTTTACTTGTGGTGCACCAATAAGCCATACCCCTTCAGCTCAAGTTTTTTTGGCCTATGTGGACAACCCTCTTTTATCAAAATGCCCCCTCAAATCCTTCGTCCTCTCATTTAGTAGGCTTACCACCACATTGCACTCTTTTGGGCATTTCATCGAGCACCCAAAGGGGCGCGCCGCCGCGGCCATGGCTCTTTGGCTGAGCTCGTCGGCGCCGTGCATCTTTGCCCCTTCGGCGGCCTTGGCCTCGCCCTTGTGTGTTGTGCCCCATTGGCGGCGGCCTCCACGGCGCGCTACCTCAGCGCCGTAGACCGCCCCGTTCACGTGGTGCAGTCGGAGCTCCGCTGGCGAGCTTGCCCCACTCGTTGACCGCCTCGAGCTGCGACCATGGAGGTGGCGAAGCGGCGGCCGCGTGGCGGCGGCGCGCGCGCCGCGGGCGGCGGCGTAAAGTAGCGATGATGCGGCGGGTGGCGTCCACTGTGCCCAATACCGCTGCGCGGCCGGCCGTGGCGCTCCCGCCGGCGCTGCGCCCGCCAAAGCGCGTCGTCATCGTGTTTCGCCACTCAACAGCGACGGCGGCAAGCGGCGCCGAGTGCATGCGCGCACTACGAGGGGCGATGACCTTCAAAGAACGCGCCGGAAACGAAGTGTGGATGAAGTTGGCGTTGAACCGGCGAGGTGGCGCGGAGGCGAGGATGAGGATGGACTCGCTGCCCATGTGGGCTCGCCGCGCCGCCCGGCGCCGCCGCTCTCGCGCGGCCAAACAGGATGGCGTCCCTCCCGGAGGCGGTGTTGGGGAAGGCCGTGGAGCTACTCCGCGTGTCCAGGCTGCAGCGACGTGGGGCTGCACCAACCTATAGGTAGAAAACAAGACTAGGAATGAGAGGACGAAGGATTGGAGGGGCATTTTGATAAAAGAGCGTTGTCCACGTAGGCGAAAAACATGAGCTGAAGGGGTATGGCCTATTGGTGCACCACAAGTAAAGTTTTTGGACCTAAAAATGCACTTTTAAAGTTGATGGCCCAAATCGAGAGACATTTGCACAAGTTAATGGCCTATTCATGCATTTTACTCTTTTATAAATATAATGTTGAGTGTTTATGATGTTTTATGCATTAAGTGATAGGGGTTGTTTGGAAATCCTTGCTGCATATTTACATTCCTTGCCTACCAAATATTACCTACAAATTAATTGTAGGTTCACTTAGCTACTTAGTTAAAGCTGAATATGCGGTAGAAGTCAGGGTGGTGCTATCACCTGAGAGATAGGCACAAAGGAATTAAAATGGAATATGTGCAAAGGAATTAAAATGAAATATGGTGTGTCATGGGTGTACCCGCTATTTTTGTAAAACAAAATTAGGGAGGAGGGCGGGAAAGTGGGAGGCAGAGGCCAAGGAGGTCATAGGTAGAGATGGCAGCGGATTGAGTTCGGGCGGGTATCCGCGGGTTTCAAATTTTTTTGGTTTCGGGTTTGATTATGGTTTTTCACCCACGGTTTTAAAGTTCAGGTTCGGGTTTGGTTTTTCACGCGTGGGTATCCAATGGATATCTGAAATAAATCATTTGGAATTAAAACTCATGCTTTATAATATGTTAATAATAATTTGTTTACTTAGATTATTAAATCTATTCAAATTTGACTCATGAAAATATTTATTATTTGTTGCCTCTTGTTTATACATGTGAATTTGTGTATATATATCCGCCCGTTTCGGGTATCCGTTCAGGTTTCGGTGTTTGTACATGTGAATATATATATATCCATGGGTTTTGGGTATCCATTCAGGTTTCGAGTATCCGTTCGGGTTTCGGGTATCCGCGGGTTTGGTTTTGGTGATGGATTTCCACCGAATCGGTTTCGGGTTCGAATTTCGATTTCGAGTTTCGGTTTTGGGTGCACGAAGACTCCACTCGATCCGAACCCGACCCATTTCCATCCTTAGTCATAGGACAAGGTAGTCCCATCTGTGTCGATTAAAGAGTTGAGCTTGGAGCCTTTTCTAATCATGTTGAACGTAGCCTATCACTTTGTTGGCCGACTTGAGGTTGTCGACCGTGAAGCCAAGTAACTTTATTCATCTTTGGAAAGTCGGGGAGTATAAAGTGCGGCTCAAATGGGAGTCATCGAGTTAGTCGATGGGCAAGGTGAGTTAAAAGCCCTTCGTTGTTCGGTAAGGTGATATTCACGAGAGTGCGGCGGCCCGTGATACTTGAATGAGTAGAAAGGTAACCCAATGCTCCTCGGCGGTGGAAAACAAGGGTGGCGTAAGGAATAATTTCCCCATCTAGGTAGTAATCGGTTCGAATCGCCATCTCTCCTAGATAGTGAGAACTTGACGGAATAGGCTCGGTGTAGCACGGTAATAAATAACTAATGATGATGATGATGATGATATGGAGAATCACTCTGACGGTGATGGTTGGAAATGATACAATTGCATAAGATTAATTGTTTCCTCTTATTACTTGTTTTAGAATAGAGGCAAATTAATCTTATTGTGGAAATTAAATTGATGCAAATTAAATTTGTAGCAAAATAGTACTTATGCTTTTTTATGCAAATGAGTCAAGCTAGCTCCACTTATAAAGTCTTGCATGATCCTTGGTGTCTATTTTTATTTAAGTTATGTCGGGCAAGTCTAGTTGAGTACATCCTCGTACTTAGGGTTTATTCCCAGCTGTTGTAGGTGGTGAGGTACCATGGTTGCTACAAGAGTTGATTGACTCCTGCATAAAGAAGGAGTTAGATCATAGGCATGATTATTCTTAGTTACCTTATCTATAATTCTTTTGTGGGATGTGATCAAGACCCCGGCAATGTAACATGTTCGGTTTCACGCCTTGTTTCAAAGAACTTTCTTCCGTTACTTTCAAATTTGGTTTGTAATAATAAATGAAACTCCGATTGTATGGTATGTAGTCATTTGCATTGTAATCTGTGATACCAAGCAATGTGATGCACTGAATCATTATTATCCTATATGTTGCGATGTTGGTTTGAAATCCTTCGAGATTTTGGATGGTCGTAAATTTTATATGACCTCAAGTTTGGAAAGTTGGTCGTTTTTGATCAATTTTTGGACTTGTGCTCTTATAATTTAGCGGTCCATCACACGGTCCGCTCCCACCAGCCCACGCGCACTCGTCCAGCCGGGCTGGGCGACCTCCCAGAGCTTTGCGTCGCGGAGGTGGTGCTCCGTCGCGGACTATGCCGGCTCACGAATGACGGACGAGGTTGTCGTCGCCGCCGACAAAGGCGCCATGCACCGTCACGACGACGTGCATCGCTTGATGGCCGTGAGCGCCGCCCCTTCTTCCTCTCCCCTTCCTCCGTCTCCTCCCTCTCCCTCTCCCCTTCCGCTCGCCCGGCCTTGGGCGTGGCGGCGGGCTGTCTTGGCGCACTTCTCTCCCCCCTTCCTGTACCTCCATGCTCTCCCTCTCCCCTACGCGGGGCGGGGCGGGCGGGTGGGCGAGCTCCTCTGCGCCGTTGTTGTGGGGCTCGCCGGGCGGCGCTCGACCTCCATCGGTCTCATTTGGAGCGATTGCAGCTATGCGCGGCGGCCTGCATGGAGGGCTGGCGGCGCGGCAGCGCGCATGAATCGGCTCGCGGCGGCGAGTGGTGCGGGTGGTCGGCATGGGGGACATCCTCGGCGGCGCGTTGATGGAGGTGGGCGGGCGACACAGGTATGCGGCTCGGGCGGGAGGGCCCACTCAAGGCTATGCTGGATCTTTGTAGGAGCTCTTGGATTCCCTCAAATTTCCCGGACGGTAGGCAGGATGCCAGATGAGGTGGCACGATGCCAGAAGCCGTTGTAGCTCTCATTTCTGGTAAAACTCTTTCTAGTAAGTTTTACGGGAGCGCAGTGCAGATAGTCTAAGGTTGTGTTTGGTTCGCCATTATATAAAAAAGTAAGTATATAGACATACAATTGAATGTCTAACTATATGTATATATGGATGTATATTGCGCCCTCATCACATATTTAAAATTTTACTCACTCCATTTTAAACTATAAGATGTTTGACTTTTTAAAACACAGTTTGACCACTCATCTTATTAAGAAAATTGTATAAATATTATCAAATTTAGGCCATTTTTGAAGAACTTTCATTAAAAAAAGCAAGCTATAACAAAAGATGTGACATTTACATAAATTTTGAATGAGACGAGTGATGTGGAGTAAAAATAGTCAACGTCTTATAATTGCAGTCCTTGGGAAAAAATTAGCTGGATATGCTTTTACGGGACTAACTGAATCTTATTGCAGTCGCTTGAGCAACTTATTACAACCGTCCATATGAATGGGAATCAGGTAAAGCAATACAAACGGGGCCTTCAGAGTTTGTTTCTCTATAACAGGGCCTTCTGAGTTGGTTTGATCCATGGGTAATGAATGGGCCTACTTGATCAAGAGCCACGCCAGAGAAAGCCATGTTCATTTTTTTTGATAAGAAGTTCATGTGGATTGACTCCTATCAGAGCCCATGCATCTCTGTCACTGCTTTCTATTCATGAGTATATATATTTTAGCTGGAAAATTATTTTCTTTCCCAAGGAGCACATCTTAAAATTGACAAAGTGACTACGCAACCTCGTATTAACTTCAGTGTTCTCTCCCTCCCAAAAAAAAAAAAAAAACTAGAATAACATCATTTCTTTCTAGAATAAATCTAGAAAAATAGTAACACTTGTATCACGCACGTTCCGTTTTCATCATCAGCAAATTATTATTTTTTCTTTCAAGATCCTTTTTCTTAGCGGATATAAATAAATGTTTAGCATGTTTATCTTTACAAAGATTTGATGATAATTACTTTTTTCTTTTTTTTTTTCCCTATTATAAAAACTAGGGATTTATTTATATGCTTTAAATTAACTTGCATTATCGGGGTTATTAAAAGCCTCTCGAATTCCCTGCGTCCACAGCAATTGAGGCATCTGTGGCGCTTTCCCGGCTTGACACATGTCCCTTCTTTTTTTCTCTCTCTTTGGCAGCCACCCGCAAAGGCCGCACAACCAACAGACCCGTCTCGCGTCCGCGTGGCCCTATCGTCTCCGTGCAATCCAGTCTATCGTCCAACTCGGCCCAAACGGCCAAACCCTAATCCCCTCTCCGCTTCTCCCCCACGCCTCACAGGGCGCATCTCGCGGCTCACCGTCGTGGTCCCCCCTCCCCTCCTCCATGGACCTGACGGGCCGCATCTCGCGGGGACGCTCACGGTGGGCGTGACCTCACCGGCTAGGGGAGCATGGCGGCGGTGCTCGGCTCGGGGAGCACGGCGGACTCTTCCGCCCCGGTGAGGGGGGTTTGTTCCTCCATGAAAGGTCCTAAATGGCTAGAGGGGGGGTGAATAGCCTAATAAAATTTCTACAAAAAACACTAGAGCAACTTGTTAGTAAATAACAAAGCGGTTGAACTCTAGCTCTACTTGTCGGCAAGCCTCCTATTGGCAATTCTAGTTGCTATAGTCTCTAATTCACACACAAAGGCTATATATGTCTACACCACTAGGTGAACAAGCTAGATTACTCTAGCAACTAAGCAAGTCTACACAAACTACACTAGCATAAAAATATATGAAAGTAATGCAAGAGTGTAGAGGTGATATACCACAATGTCGAGGCTAGTCAATCCAATCACCAAGGATGAAACAATGAGATAACCAAATCGAAGCCAATCACCAAGAGACAAGAGGAGACACGAGATTTAACCGAGAAGTTCACTTGAGCACCCTCAAGCTAATCTCCGTTGTGCCGACCTTCTCACGTGTGGGTCAAGGTGGAGCACTCTCCAAGCCAATTGCCTTTAGGCTTCTTGCACCCAATGCAAATGAGAGGTACCCCAAGACACGAGCAATGTATTACTTGCACTTTGTCTTTCCGACGAGGAGTGCATAATCCTCTCACAAATCACCGGAGGTGGCCAAGAACAATCACTAACTCTTGCCAACGCCTCCACCAATCACCAAGCCGGCTAGGAGTGGTGCTCTCCAAGAACAACAAGAAAACCACCGGCTCACAATGATCCTCAAGTGCCACTAGATGCAAAGATCAAAGCAAAGTGCACTTGAATCACCTCAACTCACTAGAATGATGCTCACAAGCAAGAGGAGTGAGGAGGAGGATGTTTGCTCAGCTCAAAGGGTGTTAGAATGTGTAAGAATGACCAAGAGGGCTTCCCATGGCCGGCCAAACACATATTTATAAGCCCCCATTTGAAATAGAGCCGTTAGGTTCGAACCCGTCGAAAAATGTATAGCGCCGGACACGCCGGGCGCCATGCCAAGCGGCACGCCGGGCACGCGCGACACAACATCGCCCGGACGCACCGGCGCTAACGCCAGCCGTCGGCGCGTCGCGCGCTGCGTCGGGGCGACCTCCCGTGACATGCTCTACGGACGCGTCCGTAGCGGCCCGCAGCGCCCGGCGGCGTCGGCGCCGTTCAAAGCGGCTGTCGAACCTCGCCCGGTGTCGCGCCGGACATTTGGGACTCATCGAGCCAGCGTCATGCGTGGCGCCGGGCGCGTCGGCGTCTCGGCCGACCCCTCAACACTAAGCGGGCCAGCGCCCGGGCTTCGTGTATGCAGCGTCCGGGCGCAGGTCACTTTTCTTGAGGTTTCCGTTTTGCGTCGCCTCGACTCCGACATGCTACTCAACAAGTATACCAACTTGAGCACGAGTTAGCATGTTTTCACCACCACGATGCATCCGGCGCAATAGAAAATAGGCGTTTCATTTTCTTGGCGGTACCCAAACCCATCTCAACTCGCAACCATCACCGCGCCTTCCAAATGTGCCAACACCACCACGTGTACATCACCAAGTGCTCGTGTGTTAGCATTTTCACAAACAATTTTGAAGGTCGGGTTAGCTCTCTAGGTTAGAATGCATGCAAATGATTTTGAACCTAGAGGCACATGAGGACCGATATGTACGATAGTTTTCTCCTCTTTATAGTACGGCTTATCGATCCTATAATCACTCACACCCTCTATGGTGTCTTGAGTGTGAAATCAAAATGGCCCTATGGATATACCTTTGCCTTGAGCCCATTTTGATCCTCGATCCACTCCAAGTCATGCACTTGATCATCATTTGAATCATCTCGATCCATCGACCATGACCATCATGCACCAACCTTGGCTTGACCAATCTCCAACTAAAACAAACACTTAGCATAGAGAGATTAGTCCTAAAGATGTCACTAATTAGCCAAAACCAATCTAGAGATCTTCAACAGGATCTGCATATGTATCTCTTCCAAGTGGGTAAGCAACGAGCCTTAAGGCTTAAGCCATACTCATTTTGTTTTTTAATCCGGATCTCCAAATTGGATTGGTTTGTATAGCCTCTCGAATGTGCTTGGGCCTGCAATTGTTGTGTTGGGTTAGCATCCTTCAAGGGTTCCTTAATATAAGAACATTTGTATTGAACGTGTAATGAGGTGAGGTATGCTTTATGTTCATGTGTTATAAGAACCGGGAATAGAAAATCATTTGGCTTTGAGAATAAAAAATTTCATGTGTTATGCCCTTAGGTTTAGGTATCTCAGATTTTCTCCGGGGCAATCATGGTTATGCAATAATTGGTTCATATATTCTTACATGTAGATAAAAATATATTTGACCCTACGAAAATGCCTATTTTACACCCTAAGCTTGTTTTGTTGAGAAGTCATTGGTTCTCAATTCAAAGTTGGTATCTGCTTCATGCCGTTGGGTTGATGGGTCTTTTTTTCATTCTCGATTATTTGATTTTGTATTCAATAGGGTCTTAGGTCAATACTTGCTAAGCATTGAGATTGATAAATGCAATTCCCATATATTTAAGACAATGAGAGCCATGTTCAAGAGTAAACATTACCTAAAGTTGCATTTGATTTCTGATGTGTCGATTAACAATGTAGTACTTGGTTCAATGGAAATTTATATTCAGTTCGGACAATGGGCATGTGTTTTATAAATCGGTAAAATCATATATGCTTCGGTATGCTGCTAAAGCTTTCGTTTGTACATATTGTTTCCATGATTATGCACATCCCCAAGGGTACTATCATTTCCCTTGGGGTCTTTTTTCAGAAAAATCAATGTAATATTTGAAAACATATATGATTGTTTTTCTTATTTTAAAATCATTGTCTCGGTTGATGCTCATAAAAGCAATGACATGAGTACCTTGGAAATAACACAGCAAAAAATGAATCTAGCCTTTGCTTGTTGGGTTGGCTTATATTTAAATGGCATTTGAGCTGCCTTTCTCAAAATAGTACATGGCTTAGAGATCCATCAGATGAGATCATACCAGAATAATGATATTTCTAGGAAAGGATATAAATTCCTTTGCTATTTTCCCTACTCTGACAACACCCTTCCCGTGCTTTAGGAGCCCCAGATTTTCAGGCTAGGGTTGCTGGAGGAAGAGCACTTTTATAACTTCACTTGTAACTTGACTGCCTTTAGAATCAAGTCAACTATTTGATATGGTATTAAAAAAATGTGAGACTACCTCTGATTCGTCTCTAGGCTCTACTGAGTGCTGTTATACATTTTTCCTGCTCTCTATTCGTTTCATATACGTAGCATTCTGAAAGAATCTGTTTATTATGAAGGAATCATTTAGCAACAACAAATGTTATCATGCTTTGTTATAATTAGTGAGATTTTTCTCTGCTGCTAGAAACTTGCCACCAATTTCACACGAATTTTTAGAACTTATTTCTTTGATCATGTTGTCACCTCAAAGCAGTAGTGGCCATTTATTCCTGGCATCTTCTTTTTTTTTTTTTTTTTTTTTTTTTGTTAAAAGTCTTATTGCAGAGTTCGCTAAGAGTTATGAACGTGTCTCTAACTCTCTATTGCCCTTTTCAATTTATATGGCACTCAAAGATACCTAATTACCAAAAGACGATGGTCGCACAATTATTCCTTCTACGGGTTGAAGTCATTAATGTCTGTTCAGTTACTGGTTGGCGTTGTCCAGGGACACTGCAATTGTGATGACAAACTCTTATCTTTTTAAAACCTCATTGGCTGCAAATTGCATAGTTTGCTGTTCTTGTCTGTAAATGATCTATGTGCACATCTATGTGTTAAGAAGTCATGATTCTGGTAGTAACTGTAATGTTGGCTTTGTAATGCATGACTGAATAGAATCATAATGGATGCAATAGATATATATGTAATGAATGGTCATGTAACATGTCTAAAGAGCATAAAAGATTTGGGTGACCATACAAACATGCTATCGGCACTATTGGGACATGCCAGATAGGTGGTTTTATTATAAGTGGTTATTTGTTCTATGTATCCATTGGTGTGACATGCTTGATCTTGCGTGCTAGCTCAATGGTAATGGTGAAAATGACCACCTTAGGAGCTAATTTCATGCTAATGGTGACAATGGCTATATATCAAATCCTGCTTAGATCCAAAAGTTACAGTATAACGATGGAGGCATGTTGGTTAAATATGGATAGTATTTTTTCCATTTAAATCACGGCCTTGAAATAACTAGATTAATCGTCAATCAGAAACTGTCGTTTAGCTATAATTTTTTTTTCTGCATCAAAGGCGACGACACAGCTATCACGCGCTATGTGTTTTCAGTGCTTAAAATATTATATATACTAATGGACTAGAGTGTCTTTAATTTCTAAGTTCCTATAAATGCGACCAGCGGGCCAGGATTAATTGTCGCAGTGTCGGGACAAACCCATAGTCTAAAAGGGTGTTTGGTCCTAGGGATTTTTTTTTTTTTTTTGGCGCAGGGACTAAAAAAAGTCATAGAAAACCAAACAATACTTGTTTTTGACTTTTGGCTAAAAGTCCCTACTAAAAAGCACCTCCTTGAGAGTCTTTTTTCTAAATGTCATAGAACTAAAAAAAATCTTAGGCATAATTAACCAAACATTGCCAAACGTTGAGTAACATAATGTCCTATCTCCCTATTCGGACCTTAGAACTTTCACTGAAAGAAAACAAAACCCAATTATCCAAAAAACTTAAGGTTTAGACCTTTGTTTTTGATAAAGCATGATGTGAGGTGTATAGTCAGCAGTTATGAGAATTCTTTTGTGCATAATTCTATAAGTTTCTTTTTTTCAATCATCTATTAACTCCCAGATCTACTTAACCAATTGATATATTATTTGTAGTATGCATGGTCTGATACAATTGTGTGAGACTTAAACTACAGAAAAAATGTAGTCGTTTGGTTGTTTTCATGTGCAACCCTAATTAAAAAAGAAAGCCAGAAGCGTTAGCACGGGCACTATACTAGTATATCTAAAAAGGTTATTATAGTTTAGATAGAAGATGCATGAATTTTCATGGCAGGAACCTTCGACAATCAACTAGTACAATTAAAAAGACAATTTACTTTTTTTTCTATAAGTCAACAATAACAAAACTACATATTGTCTAAACAATGTCAAAAAAAAAAAAAAAAAATAGACGTCTAAAATATAGGAGAAGTGAAAAAAAAAAAAAAATTCCTCTAAGAACAATTGCCTTCCTTTTAAAAAGTAAAAAAGCTAGGACAAAAGAACGCTACAAAACTTAATCTCAAGGTAAGTTCATTGAGCCATAGACACAAATAGCTTATATCTAGGGATGAAAGTGGTACAGATATGTCCGACCATCCGTTTGACCAAATAAATATAAACACTTAAATGGATAATTACGTAGATATCCGAAATTTTTCATGGATATGGATACTTAAACGAGATAGTTTACACGGATATCAAATACACATGTAATATCGTCAAGTATCCGGCGGATACGGATAATCCGGGTAAAAACGGATATATCCGCCTAGATACTATCCGTTTATAGCGATCTAGGTGTTGTGCCGCCCTACATTTTATAGCTACATTCTTGCACGCTCCACTTTGGGTGGCGATTGCGTTTGTGCGTGTGGCGGCACCGGGCACGCAGAGGCCAAAACGTAAGTGGAGTAGTGAAGGAGGTGCGGTGCATAGGCGGATGGGAAGGCCTGGCCTAGTTGTTCTATCTTTGAGTCCAAATTGATTTCACTAACACATTTATTTATTTATTAAAAGTTCAGATGGATTATAGACTCAGAGTGTTTTAATGGTTTGGGCTCCAGTTTGATATATATATGTTGCTTTTACTCAATATCCAGGAAGATATTTGTATTCGACATTTTCTGAATCTGATTCATATTGTATTTGATACTCAACATTCGTATCTGTAACCGAGTAATCCGTCACTACTACTGAAAGCATTTTGGGTGGCGGACACTTTGGATGTTTTTGAGGCGGACAAGGACACCCGTCATCGATGAGTAGTCACGGTTAATCGCCCAGGAGAAAAGAAAAAGCCTGACGGGCTTGGATCCGGGCCGCCATCATGGATTTGGAACCCGGCCCGCCATCGATCCACTAACGCCGTGGTGGCTCTGGATCCCAGTGCCTTTGTTGATTCGCTATCGCCGTCTCCGTCAATCCACTGTCGCCGTCATGGATCCCAGCGCCGTCATCGATTAATAGTGTAAGGCGGATTCCACCGAGCCACTGCTAGATCAAGTCGCCGCCACTAGATCCACCATAGACGAGGGTACCGCCTCACTTTAAAGGTCCTAGATGGCTAGAGAGGGGGGTGAATAGCCTATAAAATTTTCTACAAAAACACTTAACAAACCGATTAGTATAACAAAAGGTGTAAATGCGGTTTGCACTAGTTGTAATGTCTTGCACGCCTTCTAGTGACAATTCTAGATATAAGATATGATCTCTAAGTCACACAAGAGCTAAGTCTCTACTCTATCTAAAGAGCAATCCTAGATAAACCTTAACTAGCAAGAACACCTACACAAGAACAAGCTAGCTCTCTACACAAGATAAACTAGGAATGTAAATGCAAAAGCGAGAAGCTTGTTATACCGACGTGTAGAGGCAATGAACCAATCATTGTGGAGAGAGATATACAATCACAATCAAGAGATGAAGCCAATCACCAATGAAGACAATGAACACGATGATTTGTTCACCCGGAGTTCACTTGTGCACCGACAAGCTAGTCTCTGGTTGTGCCGACCAACACAAAGATGGTACTTAAGCTAGGCGGTGCACTTGCTAGCTCCAAAGCCACCACTCACAAGTGAGGTACCCAAGACACGAGCAATCCACTAGAGTTGCAATTCGTCGTTCTGACGGGGATGCACAAGAACCCCTCACAAATCAACCGGAGGTGGCCAAGAACAATCACCAACTCTTGCCAACGCCTCCACCAAATCACCGAGCCGGCTAGGAGCGCAACGACGACCCTCAAGTGCCTCTAAGTGCAAAGCTCAATGCAAAGTGCACTTGAATCTCCTCAACTCTCTAGAAATGTGCTCACAAGCAAAGGGAGAGAGTGGGAGTATTTATTTGCTCACTCAAAGGGTGTTACAATTGATTCAAATGACCAAGAGTGAGAGCAATGGCCGGCCACACATGTATTTATAGAGGTGGGGGAAACCCCACTTCAAACCAACAAAACACGTGTCTGTAGGACACTCATCACGGGGTGCCGAACGCGAGAACCCGGCGTCCCGTCGCACCATAAGCCGCCACATGTACGACCGTTGGAATTCAAACGTGAAAACCAACCACGCGCGCGGGCCTTCGCCGACCAAGATCGACGCCCGCCGGAGGCTTTACTGAGAGAGCATGTCAAATTGCCTAACCGCCGGATGCTAGCCACAGTGCGCCGGACATCGCCACGGCGTCCGTCGCATGTTCGTCGAAAACGCCACACACACGTCAACAAACCTCGCTCCGGATGCTTGCGCGGAGACACGTCGTCGCTCAACAGCTGGACACTCGGTGCAGCCTACGCGGCTGCCGGAGCGATCAAGCTGCGTCGGACGGCGCTACCGGCGTCCGCCGCACAAGTCTGCTGCGTCCGGCGCTTGCAAAACCTCGCTTTGCAGCCCGTCAATGCCACAAACTTCTCCACCATGCTACCCAACAAGTATACCAACTTGAGCACGAGAGTTAGCATGATTTCACCACCAAATTGCATCTGACGCAATAGAAAATAGATGTTTCATTTTCTCAAAAGTGCTGAATGTGCCAAACCCATCTCAACCCTGCAAACACCACCGCCTTCGCAAATGTGCCAACACCACCACGTGTACATCACTATGTGCTCGTGTGTTAGCAATTTCACAAACAATTTCTAAGGACGGGTTAGCTCTCTAGGTTAGAATGCATGCATATGATTTTTGAACCTAGAGGCACATGAGGATCGATGTTCCCGAGGTTTTCCCCTCTTTATAGTCCGGCTATTGATCCTAAACCACTCACACCGTCTATGGTGTCTTGAGTGTAAAACGAAATGGCCCTATCAAATATACCTTTGCCTTGAGCCCATTTCATTTCTCCGTCTAGTTTTCCCAAGTTCACGCACTTGATCATCTTTTGGATCAACACCATGTCATCCACCATGATCAACATTTGCACCATGACTTGAGTAGGATTCATCTCATACTAGATCATATTTAAGCATAGAGATTAGTCCTAGGGTGTCATTAATTATCCAAAAACCAATCTAGAGATCTTCACTCACCCCTCCACTGGATCGAGGCCAGGCGCCACTACATATACCACTACCAAAGTGGAGGAGGCCAGAGAATGGAGGGCGGCGCCGAGTAGCCCCCATCCATGTGCGCCGCCGTCACAGCTCTGTGAAATCCACCGGATCTGGCTGGGATTCGTAGGATGGCCTCCCTCCATCCGGATCTGCACCGCCTCCCGTGTCCCCATTGCCACTGCTGGAGACAGATCCACGTCGCTGCCCGTGTCCCCATCGCCGCTCCCGCACTAAGCTGGCGTCGCCACCACCGCTCCATTCAGGGGCGCCGCCACCGCGGGGAGGGAGGTGTGGGAGGGAGAGAGGAGGGCGAGTGATGATGTGGCACGACCCGATCTTCCGTGAGGTAAGTGGTAGTTTTAATTGGAGGAGAACTCGATGTTGATGATCCGGCTTCAAATCAACACGATTCGAACCCTACAACCGCTACACTACAACTTCGATGGTTATCATCCAAGCATGACTTGATTGACCTCAAGAAGACTTTTCCTGCAAGGGAATCGAAGAACACAAGCAAGAATAGGTAAACACGCAATCTGATAATCGCAAGTATGAATGACGAACTGAAATTATGGGGTTCAAGAACTCTTTTCCAAAAGACTAATTGACATAGTGGAGGAGATAAAAACGGGGGTCTGGATCACCATAAACGGAATCATCTTCACAGTTACAATGAATCAATCAAAGTTTCTCGCTAGAAAACTTGAACTAAACAAAACCCAAGTCTAAATGGCGGTAGCTACTGAGTTTTACGTAAGGGAGGATGCTAGGATTGGGGCAACCAGCATGGCGGTGCCCACAACTTGGGCTTAAGGCCCGACTTGATACATGGCCAAGTTGGCCCAAAATAGGTGAAACAACATCTTGCCATGGTCACATTTGAATGATTGTTGGTACTTCTTAACATCACTACAACCAATAGGTGGAATTAATCTCACCTAAGGCCATATGAGCTAGAGGCACTCGGTGTTTCTCCATCTCATAGCTTTACCATAGGCTAGGTTGTCATCCCCGTGATAACGCTAGAAATGTTATATGTGCTACATGTGATTGTGCTTTGATTTGCAATCTTCTCTAAAAAATATATCTATCATTAAATTATCATAGCAGTTTAACGAGATAAAATAACATTGTCACATTTCACCGGGAGGGATCCGGGTTTATCATTTATAATTCTACCAGAGAGAGGAATATAAGGATGGGCGATACGGTTATTAGCTAGCATACTTATGAGAGATTCGGTCACTAACACTTCTTTAGCGAGGGGGTAAGCCAATAATGATATGATAAGTGATAAACAAAGGCAAAGTTAACACACGAGAGATGTAGGCATAGACTACTCACTACTCAAACTAACGTGGACTTACGTTAAGAGACGGAATTCTTATGTAGCATTAAATCTACTAAGTCAAATATCTACCCTAGGTCATATACCATCATATACAGCATAACAACCATGAATCTATGCATCCTGAAAATTTATGAGGAGAACCAAGAACAAAACAAGATAATCCCCAAAACCATGTTCAACTAGTCTTATAACCGAGGGATGGATTACAAAGGACTCAACAGGAATATCACACCCGCGATCTACCACACAACCCAGTTATAAGATGCATCCGCGAGATAGATCATATCTAAGCACCATGCTTACATAATTATTTCTATCACCTAACCCACTCGAGATTTGAATTAGGCGCTCTACGAATAGATACATGAACTCACAATTAATCATGACCATATCAAATATACTACTAGAATAAACTAAGAACATAGCAAACCAATACTTAATATTGAAATAGAATAAAGTCATGGATACAAGATAATACCGTAATGACTTGAAGATCGAGAATCTGGGTTGGCAACACCCGGCTCTATTTGAATCTGACTTGCGAATCTAACTAGAGGAACTAGAACTAGAACTAGACAAGTAGCTACCCTAATCTCTGGTGGAGAAGCTCTCTTCTACTTCTGCCTGGCTTGAATGAATTGACAATCAGTTAGGGTTTCACCCTGGGGTCAGGGGGTCTTGTTATATAGCCCCAGACGATGAACCGTAGCCATCGGATCAAACCGACCTTGATTGATGGATAGGATTGCTCCTCATAGGCGGTTTGGAACCGACGTTACTGGGTGTGGCTGACAGGTGGGCCCAGGCCGTGGCCGCCCTTAGCCCTGCCGGTGGCCGGCCTCTAGCTCTACCAGGTGGGTCCCAGCTTCTTCTATGTTGTCTCTGGTATCTTCTGGAATGTTGTTACGTGGGTTTCAAGTTGAGATACGTCACTGATACGTCTTTGTGTCGTAGGGCTTCTTAATCTCTGGGCTTTTCCTGTTTAATCCCTGAAAAATATATAACTCACCAAAACTCATGGAAATTGTCAGTATAAGCCCTATGTCTATGTGGATATTCATTTTATGCCCTTATTTCATGTTTAGTTGACATATAAAAGTATTCAATAAGAGATGTCAACAAGCTCCCCCAAGCTTAACCTTTGCTAGTCCCTAGCAAAGCCAAACTTGATAATGGATTAGAAGTTGCTACAAAGTTTTATCCCCTCACAAGTACACATTATCATTGATAAAAAGTTCTTCTCCAAAAAGGGTGAAACCATTCTAACCTTCCAACTCACCTATATTACCTGAAAAATATGGGGCTTTTATTTGTACTAAAATCTTGGGTGATTGAAAGATAGAACAAGTTAGTCAAGCACTATGTCTCAAGCTCTTTGATTCACCTCTGTTCTGGAGTTTTTAATATTTTAAAAATAAAACTCAGAGTTTCCATTGTATGACCCTTTCAAGTCTCTCATATGTGGTATTTTTGGATCCTCACTAAGGCAATGATGTGGTGCCTTCTCACTTGAATTATGTGGTATTTGTGGCACATGGCAGTTTCACTATGCCTTCTCTCACCCTACTTCTAAAGTCTTATATGTGGAGCTCAATAGGTGGGAGACAGCCTATACATACTTGCAGAGCATATATTGTAAAGTCAAACAATGGATCCAAAAGAACAAGTCATACAATGTAGGTGTATGGGATGTATATATGTGAGGTGGATATATGGCGAAGATGGAATGTAATCCTAATTCTACTATGCTCCTTTTTGAAGAGATTAATGTCTCTTTTGGAAATTTTGAGAAGACATAAAAGAGAACTTGGGCTAGTTTTTTCTTTCTTTTATTTTTTGAGGAGAGGCGGGCATCTAAGTACCCATTGTTTTCATTTGTTGGACACTTGTCCATTTTTTTTTTCAACTCTCTTCCTTTTTTATTTCTTTTTAGGGAGGTAGGCTCTACTCACCCGTAGGACACTTGTCCATTTTTTTTCAACTCTCTTCCTTTTTCTTTCTTTTTAGCATTGCCCCAAGTTTTTTTTTTGTCAGCGATAATGAATGAAATACACGGAGCATGAATGGGGTTTCTGGAATCATAGAAGGAGAATATTTTTGGTGTTCACTCCCGGGGTAGGAGTAAAACATTTTCATGAAGGCTAGCAAAAATGGCGATTGTCTACTTCGGATTAGAAGTAGTATATATGTGGAGTGTGGATTTTGTATGACAAGTTCCTAAGGGTCACAGAGGTTGCCAAAACTCAATGCAAAGCAAGTAGTCAATATATCTAATATCATGTATTTGGCTGTGGTAGGAATTTTGAAGCTCTCTGTCATGTAGGAAACTCATCATATAATGATTTTAGAATTTTCACAATCAAATCTCTAGAATTTAGTGTTACTAGGAACAAGATAAATAGCAGCTCAGACTTTCTCATATCATATCCGTCAATAACTTAGACTAGTTTTAGATGTATGCTCCCACAAAATTTCAAGTTCAAGGCAAATCTTCAGATTTAAACAGTTGTGTCCATAAATTGGGAGAGCTCTAAACCAGTGCTAGGTACTTGTAAGAAAGTAAAACAGAGCAACTATTCATCATTTCTAAACAGATAATTTTTTTTGTTTAGCTCTTGTTATTTATTCAAACAGAACTAAAGCAAACCTTTGTACACACTCTTTTTTTTGTTTTCATCATTTTTTTAGCATACCTCAATCAAACGAGAGTATATATATAGAAAATAAACAGCTAGAAAAACAAACACCAGGTGGTTGAGACTTACCTGGTCGAGTGGGGGTAGCCTTCCCCCAAGCTTGATCTTGATGTGGGTGTTCTAACGACGACGTCCACGTCTGTTCCCTGTGATGGTGTGCAGCTGGTCTGTGTGGTACCCTAGCGTATCTTGGATGTTGGAGATGCTCTGATCAGTCCTGGCATTCCATGCTCTCTGTTCTTGGAAGTGGGTGGTCTGGTCCTGCTGAATCCCTTGAACAGTGGTGTAGATCCCTTGGAGCAGTTGTGCTTCTGGTTGTCCAAATCCCGCAAAAGAGTTGTGAGATGGTTCGTAATCACGAGGATGGTCCTCGTGGAGTGATGTACCTGCTGTGTCATGGAAGTATCCACTTCCACGATAAGTCTCGCGACGGATGCGTGCGTCTCCAGTTTGGTCATTTGGGCTTTCTTGCGGGAACTGGCCGTAGTGGGCATGGGAAGGCCTAGGTTGGCCCCAGTCCTGATATCCTGTGTAGGCTGCTCCTTGTGGGGTTGGATCTGCGCCCATCCACACTGGTTCATGTGTGGTTGCTTGGCGTTGTGGCATGGTCCTCTGCATGTTCACTAGTTGTGCCTGTACATTCAGCAAGAAGGATTGTGCACGATAAAGGGAAAAATCCAGGTTAGGTAACTGGATTTCTCCAATGGTAGGATGTTTCATGTAATAAAGGCTTCCTTCCCTTCTCACCATGTGTGCTTGTTTGAAATATGGATAGCCTATCAACGCCTGTTCCTTCTCTATAAATGCAAGAGAGGCATTTTCCAAGATTCCAAGATGATTTGCAATTCTAGTAATAAGTGAGGTGCATTCTATTGCTCCTACCAACTTGGGTATGTTGAGCCAATGTTGTGCCATAAGGGTCACGAGGGGAGACTTTCCTTCTTTTAATAAAAGCATACATTAATTGCAAGTCTCCCATTCTACTTGAGTTCTATTGTCTTTCTTTAGGAACAAAGTGAAACACATCCATTTGTGCAAAAAGCGGAGGGTAGGTATGTGCATGTCATTGGCTTTGGCATCCTGGAAGAAATCTCTGTTGGAAAGATCCTTCCAGACTGTCAAGTGGTTAAAATCAGGTAAAGCTTCATCTAGTGAAAGAACGCAAGAAGGTTCAAAGCCAAGAGCATTGCTCAAACCTCTCCAGCTAAGAAAGTGTTGTTCTCTAAAAAGTCTAAAAGATACTCCCTCATTTGTAACGCGCAAAGTGCAAAGAAATTCAAGGGTCAAGAGTTTAGAACCTTGCTCAGGAATTTTCCAAAAATTCTGCCACCCCATGATGTTGAAAATGGTGTTAAATTCAGAATCCATACCTATCATTTGCATGAATTCAGGGTCTAGTACCTGCGTGTGCGTGAAAGTTTGATTCCTCATGTCTTTGTGCTTTTCCAGCTCTTCTGCACCGTATAGCCCAAGATCACTGTCGAACATTAGGATCTTAGGTGCTTGAGTTGGCGGAGTTTCTGTCCCAAAACTCATCTCTGATTGGGCTCTTGATGAGGAGCCATCTTTCTCTAAGCGCTTGGATCTTCGGCCAAATCCAAAGAAGCTCATCCTGCAAAAACAATCACGAAACAAAGCAAAACAAAACAAGACAAGTACTAGTAGATGGGTTAGAAAAACAAGGGGTTAGCACAAAACAATTACAAGACGAAACAAATAATAATAGTAGAGGTTAGAGAATAATCAGGGGTTAACTGTCCAAAGTTAGTCGTTCAGGGGTTAGTCGTCCGAAAAGATAATGCTTGGTCGATTTTATTTCAACAGAACTTTCCCTAGCAAAGTTTTAATCTAGCTTGGTTACTAGGACAACATTTTCTCTAATTCTTCTTAGTCTTCTTCTACTATTTCTTCACAAGATCTCTCTCCCTCTTCAAGATCTTTACTACTACTCAAGAACTACTTCTTCTTTCTTTCTTCTCTCTTTTTCTCCTCTCTCAACTAGGCCAAAGCTCTAATGAAGAACTATGAATCTCGAAGTAAAACTGGAAGCTCTGGAATGAGGAGGTGAGGAGAAACCGAGGGATGTGTGGGCTTTTATAGGGGGAGAGAGGGGAGGCGCGGCCGCCCTGATAGGTGGGCACGACCGCCCTGGTGGTGGGCCCGTCTGCCTTCTCCTCCATCCTGCATGTTACTTGCTTCGAGGTGCATCGAGTTAGGTGGGTTTTGCGGTGGAAAAGCATGCAGGCAAGGTGAATGGAGGTAGGTGGAGGTTTTGAGTGGGATATGTCTTGTCTAAGTTAGGTAAAACAAGAATTTGAGTGTATGACAAGTGGGGTACACCACTAGATGAAAATATTTTTGGTATTTAGTTATAAAATGTAGGAAATAAATATAGGAATGCAAGAACAAATATTTTTGGGCCACCACAATAAATATTTTCATGGGTTTTAACACTCCACAAAATTATTTATATGGGGCATTTGATTTTCTGATGTGTAAAAGAAATTAAGGATAATTACCGACGTACCTTCGGCGAGGGTTCGTAATTTAAAGTCCACGAACTAGACTCTTCAATTCTTTAATTATTAGGTGCATTCTCCGATTAAGGAGATGGTGATGGTAAATCTTCTTTTTCAATCATATCCACCAAAGAGCGAGGCTCAGGTCTTGGTTTGAAGGCAAATTTCTCTTCCTTTTCATTTAGGTTGAATGTGATTTCCTAATTTTGTGACATCAATGTGTGCATTAGGCGTGCTTTCGAAAAGGTCTTCCGAGAATGATCGAAACTTCGTGAATCTGGTTGCATATCCAAGACTACAAAGTCCACAGTACGAAGAATCCTCTAATTTTAACTGGTATGTTCTCGGCGATTCCCGATGGATATCGATGGACCGACCGCTAATTGTAGGAAATTGAAGTTGGAACTAGATACGTATGCCCGAAGTTTGTCAAAGACGGACTTTGGCATTGCACTAACACTTGCTCCAAGATCACAAAGTGCATTGTCAAAATATTGGTCCCCGATCGAGCAATCAATGGTGGGGCATCCTGGATCCTTCTTCTTATTTGGTAACTCAATGAGGATGGCCTCATTGCATTCTTCTGTTAGCTTGATTACCTCCATAGTGGGTAATGGTCTCTTTTTGTTCAAAATATCTCTAAGGTATTTTGCATAGGTAGGACTTGTATAGCATCGAGTAGAGGGATATTGATGTATAGCTTTTGAATTACCTCTACAAATTTTCCAAAGCGCTCATCCACTTGGGGTTTACGTTGTCTTCTAGGATATGGTATGAAGTTTGTATCATGAAAATCTTTCATCATATGTGGGTTTTGAGCCAAAATCTCTACTTCATCATCCTTTTCTTCTTCTGATGGTACTGGGGGTACCATTGGTGTTGCTGGTGGTGCTTTCACTGGCTTCTCTATTGTTCTTTCTGGGCACAGTGGATCACGTTGGGACTTACCACGTCTAGTTGTGACATTGTGTACTGCTCATGGTTAGCGGCGAAGACGCATAGCGTGGTAACAGTTTTGCTATTTGTGATTCTATCTTTTTATTGTAAGTAAACCGATCTTTTAAAGCAAGCGAAAAATTATCCATCTTAAGATTTATATCTTCTAAAACTTTATCATTAGCAACAAGCTTCTTAGAAAAATCATCATTAATTCTAGCTTGCTCCTCAATTAACTCTCTTAAAGATGGTTGTTTAGGAAAATTACCTTGGTACTTACCTTGGTAGTTGGATCGAGGTTGTGAATTCCATTCTTGTTTTGATTGTGTTGTCTTTGGAATTGTGAATGGCGAGGCTTGAGTCCGTATTTGAATCAATATAATCTTGTAAAGCCCGACGATCCTTCTTGTAATGGCTCTTTCTTCAAGCCAATTCAATAACACATCCATCTTGGTTGACACTACATTTACTTCTTTCCGGTATTTCTTCAATTTGATGGGAGTGTTGAGTGCTTTCTTGGGACCAAGCCTTGGTTTTTTCGATATCTTTTCCATAAGTGTGTCGCTTTCCCAAGAGTGAGTGACAAAAATGATCCTCCAGCAGCTGCATCCAAATGCCCTTGAGCTTTTCTTGATAATCCATGATAAAATCCTTGCGGGAGTAACCAATCTTCCATTCCATGATGGGGGCAATCTCGATATGTATTCTTCTAAACGTTCCCATGCTTCTGGAATTGATTCTCCCTTCTGCTTTGAAAATTTGTAATTTTTCCTCGTAAGGCATTGGTTTTGCCTATAGGAAAAAATTTTGATAGGAAGGCTTTTGAACATTCATCCCATGTCTTGATTTCTTCTTTATTAGCATAGAACCATAACTTTGCTTTTTTCCGTCAATGAGAATGGGAATAAGCGGAGTAATATGATATCTCGGGAAACATCCTTGATTGTGAAGGTGTTAGCAATCTCCAGAAAATTCTGAAGATGAGAGCGTGCATCCTCATGTATCCTTCCACTAAACTGAGTAGCTTGAACCATGTTGATGAAGCCGGGCTTGAGCTCAAACTCAAGATTGTTAGTTTGAAGTACCGGTCCAAAGGCGAATGTTCTCGGTGCTTGGAGAGAGAACTCTCGTAAGGTCCTTTCACCCATAGCTTCAAAAATTGATTGTATGCTTCCTCTTGACCGACTTTATTCGATGAACGAAGTGAAGTGAATCTCAATCAATCCTTTATGATAAACCCTGTATAAAAAATATAGACAAAAGAAAAACAAGGGTAATCTCGCTAAAGTAAAGTGCCTAGTTTAGACCTCATCATAAGTTTCTTTCTAATAATATCTCTAGTTAGCCATTATTTCCTCCCGCAAGAACGGCGCGAGAAATGCTTGTTGGTACTTCTTAACATCACTACAACCAATAGGTGGAATTAATCTCACCTAAGGCCATATGAGCCAGAGGCACTCAGTGTTTCTCCATCTCATAGCTTTACCATAGGCTAGGTTGTCATCCCCAGCAGTAACGCTAGAAATGTTAGATGTGCTACATGTGATTGTGCTGATTTGCAATCTTCTCTAAAAAAATATATCTATCATTAAATTATCCGCAAGCGCACAGATAAAAAATAACTTTGTCACATTTCACCGGGAGGGATCCAGGTTTATCATTTATAATTCTACCACGAGAGAGGAATATAGGGATGGGCGATACGGTTATTAGCTAGCATACTTATGAGAGATTCGGTCACTAACACTTCTTTAGCAGGGGTAAGCCAATAATGATATGATAAGTGATAAACAAAGGCAAAGTTAACACACAGAGATGTAGGCATAGACTACTCACTACTCAAACTAACGTGGACTTACGTTAAGAGACGGAATTCTTATGTAGCATTAAATCTACTAAGTCAAATATCTACCCTAGGTCATATACCATCATATACAGCATAACAACCATGAATCTATGCATCCTGAAGATTTATGAGGAGAACCAAAAACAAAACAAGATAATCCCCAAAACCATGTTCAACTAGTTTTATAACCGAGGGATGGATTACAAAGGACTCAACGGGGAATATCACACCCGCGATCTACCACACAACCCAGATTATAAGATGCATCCATGAGCAGATAGATCATATCTAAGCACCATGCTTACATAATTATTTCTATCACCTAACCCACTCGAGATTTGAATTAGGCGCTCTACGAATAGATACATGAACTCACAATTAATCATTACCATATCAAATATACTACTAGAATAAACTAAGAACATAGCAAACCAATACTTAATATTGAAATAGAATAAAGTCATGGATACAAGATAATACCGTAATGACTTGAAGATCGAGAATCTGGGTTGGCAACACCCAGCTCTATTTGAATCGACTTGCTAATCTAACTAGAGGAACTAGAACTAGAAGAACTAGAACTAGACAAGTAGCTACCCTAATGCGTGGTGGAGAAACTCTCTTCTACTTACGCCTAGCTTGAATGAATTGACAATTAGTTAGGGTTTCACCACGGGGTCGGGGGTCTTGTTATATAGCCCCGAGGCGATGAACCGTAGCCATCATCGGATCAAACCGACCTTGATTGATGGATAGGATTGCTCCTCATAGGCGGTTTGGAACCGACATTACCGGGTGGGTGGCCGGGTGGGCCCGGGCCGCGGCCGCCCTTAGCCCCGCCCCGCGGCCGCCCTCTAGCCTGCCGGTGGGTCCTAGCTTCTTACGTGTTGTCTCCGGTATCTTGGAATGTTGTTACGTGGGTTTCAAGTTGAGATACGTCAACGATAACGTCTTTGTGTCGTAGGGCTTCTTAATCTCGGGCTTTTCTGTTTGATCCCTGAAAAATATATAACTCACCAAAACTCGTGGAAATTGTCAGAATAAGCCCTATGTCTATGTGGATATTCATTTTATGCCCTTATTTCATGTTTAGTTGACATATAAAAGTATTCAATAAGAGATGTCAACAATGATCCACTGGCCTTCTAGAGCTTGGTTGAGAACCAAAATTGTGGCCCCTTTCCAACGCATCCAAGAACACCCCGTTTTGATGTCTATGAGGAAGTTATTCATTTTATGCCCTTATTTCAGGGTGACGTTTGAGTTGGGGACAGTTACTTGGGAAAGACCATGGCATCGGCGTGTCCAGCGTGGCGATGTCCTCCTCATCCTCCCCTTCTTGAATTGGAGTCGTGGCGACTCCATCTTGGCGATGTGGGAGAAAGAGGAGGATCGTGTGTGCGGTGCTAGGGCGAGAGACGTGGGTCGCGTGTGGTGATGGGGAATAGAGGAGAGAGTGGGAGAAGAATTTCAGAGTGGAAGTTGAAACCCTAACTTCTCTATTTATATCAGAGACAGTTATCGGTCCTCGGCTGTGCCGGTTGGGCGTATGTATTTTCCATGATGAGCTTTAAAAGTTGCCCGCCACGGAAAATAGATTTACTGTAGCAGATAAAAGTGCCCGCCACGGTTAATCGGGGCATTAACCGTGGCGGGCAAAATGTGTGCTCGCCCCTGGTTCATTTGGGGGGTGTCATGTAAAAGATGCGTATATGTATATGTATATGGTAACTATTCGTGTTTGAATCCGAATCCAAACAGAAATATGAAAACAAATATGGTATCAGTGATATCCGTTTATATCCGATCAGTTTTCATCCCCTACTTATATGGCATATAATATAATGCCTTGTTCCCGTAGATGTAAATGGGGTATATATATTTGTGCGGCTCTAACTATGTTTCACCGTCTTTTACAGTATACATTATTACTTTCAATTAGATGGAAAGTAGGATTTGGAGAGTTGAAGGATGAACTAGAGCTCGTTGTTTCTCCTGTTGGATGTTGATTATTGTTGAATCTGGAGTCTCCATCCGGCCGGGCTATCCCTCCCGAATCTGAAGAATTTGGATTGGTTGTAATATGTACCGTAGCTATCAAATGATGAAGTCGAGGGTTGCTATATTGACTCACTGAAGCGGTCATCAACAGGGACCGATCATTTTCCACTTGGCAACGATCAGCAGTTGAGACCGGCGAAGTTGCTTTTTCATGTTCGGCTAAAACACTATAGGGAACACCGGAACAGGACGTATCCTCAAGATTGTATATCAGCGATTCCTAAAAGAAGGATTATATATATACCTCTGAATTACACTTGGGATAATTTGCAGAAATGAAAAGTGATAATAAAGATAAAGGATCAGGAACTGCAGCGGCCACCCGGTGGCCATGAATCTTGATTTCATCGGGTTTGACACCGAGGTTAGTCGCCAAATCTTACTGTGTAACCATAACCACGTGTGCTTCGGGTTGCTGGTCTTGGTTGGCTGGCTTAGGATGTAACTGCTTCGGGTTGCTGGTCCTGGCTTAGGATGTAACGAACTCTACTTCTGCTTAATAAAAAATGCGCATGGACATAATCGTGAAAAAAACTGCAGCGGCCCACTGGAATCCTAGCTATACTATATATTCCTGACCTGTCTTAGAACAAGATCTGTATGTAACGCATACTCATCAAGAATGCATGCATCATAGCTGCAAATAAATCCGCAATGCCTCCGATCCATTCATGAGGCAAAGTTCTGTGCTATATATGGCAGAAGGCATCCTCATCAAGAATGCAAGTGCGGTGGTACTGTGTGGGTGCGTAGCTTGCAAGGGTAGGTAACAAGACGAATTGTGCCTTTTCTTGCACAGATTGCCATGCTTTGCATCGTGGATTTCCCTGCTAGTAGCTGCTAGCTAGCTAGCTGAAACCTGCAGGTGGTGGATTGCTAGCTTTTTACTATGATTCCAGAAAAAAAACGGCACCACCACAACAACATATGGAAATACAGAAGTAGTAGTAGCTTTAAATTTCACACATGAACCAAAATTTTCATTAATTCCGACACATCGAAATATAGCTTTTAATAAGCTTTTCGAAATATGGCAATCTTACTATACTAGAGAAAGTCACACTCCTACAAAATACTCCCCGTCCCTAAATAAGTGTCGTTACGCTTCCCGAAAAACAACTTTGATTAATTTTATATTTAAAATATCAATACCTACGATATAGAATTAGTATCATTGAAATGATATTTGAATCTAGTTTTTAACAAAATTATTTGGAGACACAAATGTTGTACAATTTTTCTACAAATCGAGTCAAATAGATGATCTAAATTCTAAATTAATGATGCAAGTTTTATATATGCCCTAAACTTATATCATATTATAGGCAAGTTTTAGACAAATATAATGATGCAAGTTTTATATATGTCCTAAACTTTCATAAAATTTGATTAGTTGATGATGGTCTAAATTATAAAATTTGCTTATCTCTGTGGCCAAATACGATTACCGTTTCTGAAGGAAGGGAGTAGTACAAAAGTAGTGCAAAACACATGCTTTTCAAGGTATTGATCTCAAAGTTGAAGGAAAAAAAATGTACGAGAGCGAGTAGAGATGCGCGATGGAATGGACTCATGATGGAGCCTGCCTCGTCGTCCTGGCAGCTGCTCGATGATGATCCTGCTAATCGGCAGACATGATGACGAATTAGCACGATGGCCGTGGCGGGGCCGAAAAGCAAAGCAGCATCATATTATTCGGTGCGTGGGTCGTCGCGTCATTACGTCCTGTCCTTAGAGCGCCCTAGCAGCAGCAGCAGCCAGTAGCCTAGCTTAGCTGATTAACCCACCTTTAATTAGTGGTGGTGGGGTTCCAATCACAGCGCCTGCCTGATTCGGTTTAGATTAGCAGCAGCGGCAGCGCCCACCAATTATACTGATTGATGCGCTTTTTATTTGTGCTTTATTTGTGCGCTGCTGTGCTGTTGCGTGCAAGCATCCCTCTCCTGCCCTCCTGCTGCTGGTGCTGGCAGCTCGATCCTGCATCACAGCATGCATGCCCTTGGCCGTCTGGGCCGGGTAATTATGTGAACACACAAGAGAACAAAAAGGGACAAGAGGATCCAAACAAATTAAGAGAAGATCGGCCAAAAGGAAATCGTCATCTTGTCGATCGCACTTGCCACCAATTTCCGGCGTTTACACTGGTGGCACAGGCCAGGATCGCATCGATGGATCGATTATATTGGTGGTAAATACTTGGGCGACGAAAAAGTGTAATTAGCTAGCTATAGCTAGCTATAGAAACTATTATGTGCTCAGTCGAGAAACCAAAAAAGAGGCTAGCTGGGATGGATTATGCTTGCTTTCTTGTGTTCCCACGCACGGCCTGGTAGCAGATCGGATCTGATCAGATGCAGGCCGCCGAGGTTGCGTCAGCTTAGCGTGTGGTGTCAGCGTCAGTGTCACCCGGGGAGAATGATTTCTGGCCGGGCCCGGCGACACAACACTACACATCCACGTCGCAAAACCTTCGCAATGTCAAGACGGCTACGCAAGTGTGCACTATTGTTTTAGGTCTAATTCGTAGCAGTATCTATCGTTCCGGCTTCGCATTGCGTCCGGGCTACTCACACATCCGCGTCCGCAACGTCAACAGCGGCTACGCAAACTACTGTGCACTATCGTTTTAGGCCTAATTCGTAGCATTATCATTCACCTTTGCATGCATTGCTTCCGGGTCTGGGCCAACGACCTTCTTCTATATCTACTCCGTGAGCCATGAGGTGATGGCTGCCTACTGTACCTAGGTCCTACCGGAGAGATAGCGTTGCTGCGAGCGTCCAGGTACAATCAACTGCACATATTCTTTTTCTTCTTTATTTATTTTTCTTTATTAGATTTACTTGACTTTTCTAATTGGAGAATTCGTTGCATCTATTAATTTCAACAACTGTGTCTGCTGTGTGGACTATTGATTACGTGTGCGGTTGACATTAGCTAGCTAGTTCGTTGGTTTGATTATTATCCTTATTATGGTGAGAAGCTATCCAGCCTGAGTTTAACGTCTACACTCATATTTTGTCTTGATATTATTTTCTTCTATTAATAAACAAAAACAGTGACGACAATGAATATTATATTCAGAATTGCTCCCTAATAAATTCCAAATTATAGATGTTTAGGTTTGCCTTTTCTACGTAAGTAGATATATTGTTTTAATTACGTGTATGGTATAAATCTAAATGCACACATATAGCAAATACAATGAATCTGAAAAGCTAAAACATCTTATGGAGGGTAGTTAACAGAAGTTGAGCAAGAAAAATCCAGATCGACACGCATCTTGTTAGAAAAACAGTTTAATTTCGAAAGCTACATATATTTTCTGATCAAGATATATAATTGTGTCCGATCGCAGCAGTTCTACTTACATGAATGCATAAAAAAAATATAGAGTAATTGCACTGTGGGTTTTCGAACTAAAAAACCTATCAACTAGGTACTTACATTATTGTGTGGTTTCTAGATGAGTACTCCAACTGAAAAACCTACAGCTAGGTGCTTAAACTATCGTATGGTTCCCAAATGGGTACTGTGAACTGAAAAACTTAGCTGAAGTACTCCAACTGAAAAACCTAGGTGGAGTACCTATCTTGAAATCACACAATAGTTTAAGTACCTAGCTGTACTGCAATTTACTCAAAGTTATAGTTCCTGCATATGTTCGTATAGCATTTTTATAATTGGATGTACAACGCGGTAAACAAATTGCGGTCTTAAACTTCAATGCATCCTTCCGATTTTGTCAGTTTTCGTCTACACGGTGACGTGAACGTGTGTGTGTGTGTTTCTCGTAACATTTGTAGCAACTAGCAAGCCAATATATGTCGTTCATTAGGTATGCTGTAGGCATTTATAAGCAGTTCTGCGCTGTAGGCTGTTGCATCAGGCTTTTTAGCAAGCTAGCCAATACATGTACGTTCATTAGGTGTAGGCAGATAGGTGGATGACACCAGAATGTGGTTCCAACTACTGCCTATATTACTACATATATATATACAGACAAAGTCTGCTCCAATCTCGTACATTTAAATGAATATGATATTATTGATTGAAAGCGAAGTATTATTTATCTGACTGGATTTGCAAGTACACATCATAGTCGCTCGGAAATAAACAAGTCCTTGATGCTCTAATAAAGAGATTCTTTTGCTTTTTCCGGTGTAGATGTTGGAGGAGAACAAATAAAGAATTCCATTAATGGTTCAAAAAAATGCCCAATTTCTCATCGCGTCATTGTTGTTCGGTATCAGTAACTAATCAATTGAGTAACTAACAGTAAACGTAGTGCACCAATAAATGGACTCCAGGATGAATGGGAAACCACCACAATGGATTGATTGTCTCCCATGGTGCTTGCTACATGATTGATTTTATTACTGTTGACACAAATCCGGCCCCAAACCCGAAGGCCATGCCCAGGTTGCACGAGGATGCTTTCAACTACTCGAGGATGATCGATACACGATGAAGCAGGGAAAACCCATTTGGCTGGTTTTGAACCAGTTTTGGCAGATCAGCTGCAAAGAATATAGAAACAACACTGACAGGGAAGAAGTAGGGAGCCACATCTAGTGTTGTTCTAGGGTCGGCATGGTCACTTTGAGTATCCACAAATACCGTCGATCGAGGATCTTGTAGAATAACATTAGGGGTTAAAACAGATTAGACAAAGAGGAAAAAGGTAAAAAGGCAAAATATCAAAGATTAAAATAGATTGGTTTAATTAATTGGATGTCCTCTATGGGCCGCAATCACGTGGGATGGACACGTATCCTATGAGGTAACAAATCGTGCCAAAATACAATTGGAATGGGTGCTCATTGTCGTGGCCATTTTGCCCAAGTTTCATCGGACAGTCTTCCAGTGCATATAGAGTCTTCGTGTCGGTGCTTCCGTGGGATATGCAATTAATCTTAACAATTAGGTCCTTCTCTTCACAGTTTTTTGGATAAACCCTACAGAAACACAAATTCACCAAAACTCATGCAATTTATTAGTTTAAATCTCTACAACTATGTTTGGTGATGGACTTAAATGTAAATGTAGGTTATGTTGATGGTCTATAATGAATGTTAGTGATCGTAAACATATGCTAATTGGTTGTTTGAGCTAGGTTAAGACACACCAAAACGGAGATCATGGCTTAAATGGCTGAAGGGTGATCATTCACGATGGAGCAAGGTCTCAATTGAAAAAGAAGAAAGAGAAAGAACAAAATCCAAGTTGCGAAGGAAAAGGTATAAGTTGGGATTTTATTTCGCTGATCAAGGCACAATATAGAGTACATGATCGGGTTTTGGATACATAGCCGTCTGAAAGGTCCTAATGCTATAAGGGTGAATCCTATTAAAAATTCTACAACAACAATTAAGACAAGTGATTAGTCAACAAGATGGCAAAGCAAATTTTGCGCTAGCTCTAAATGGGTTCCAAGCTTCCTAACCACAATTCTAGTAAAGCTATGATCTCTAGAAGAAACATAAGGCTAAGTCACTACAACAGAGCTAGTGAGCTCTCAAAGTCTAACTAAATAGCCTCACTAACGAAACTACACAAGCAAGGGATAGCTCTCAAAACTAACTACACTAAAGAGATTATCACAACTAGAAAAGTAAATGCAAGGGAAGGGATTGATATTTATACTGCCATGGCAAGAGTGATGAACCAATCAATGAAAACCAAATGATAGCCTCTGACAAAATAACATAATGATTTATTTACTGAGCTTCACTTGCTTGCCATCAAGCTAGTCCTCATTGTAGCGGTTCACCTACTTGGAGGTTCATGAGGTAGTTGGCATCACACACCAAATCCGCAATTAGGTGCCACAAAACCAACACAAGATGGGGATCCACAAGGTACGAGAAATGCACTAAAGATGCCTTTCGTGATCTCCCAAGGGGAAGGCCCAAGAACCCCTCACAAATTACCCAGCCCGAGCCGGAGACAAGCGCCACCCTTCGCCCAATGATCCTTGCTTCTCCAAGTTGTCTAGGATCAGAGTTGACAAACTACAAGAGTATGTATGTAGGATGTCTGGAAGCCTAGATGGGGTGAATAGGCATGCAAACATTCAACTCAAACAGAAGTCAAATTTCCAAGCGGCACTGCCGCTCTTAGGTAGTAGCACTGTCGGGCCTTGATACCGATACTACTGCAACTGCACATAAGGTTAGCTCCAAGTTCAAATTCTTTCCAATGAAATTTAGATCTATTAAACTTCTAACCTTCCTACACAGGTATAGAACAAAGATATACAACTAGAAGTAGTAGATCAAGAATATACAAGTAGATCGAGCTCAAACCCTAGAATCAACCTCAACACAAGTATATGAGCAATGAAAGTAAATCAAGCACAATATGACGCAATGATATATCCCATAGTTCGGCTCGCCACCAAAACTTGCCAAAGTCCATGTTGTTGAGGAAACCACCAAAGGCTTGGGCTCACCACAAAGGTTTGCCTTTTCCTGGTTTTCAAGTCAAGAGAGTTAACTCTTGAGATGAAGGGTGATTACATTAGCTGTAAGAGGGTGTTATAAACCTCCCTAGTATGCCACAAACATTGGCAAGCTCAAGGGCGGTGCGCTAGCCGGCTACGAGCAAAGATCTAAGAGTAACAAGCACAAACCACTGACCAAAACATGAAGCAAGTGCTAATAGACACAGGGGATCAGTAGATCTACTCTCTAATCGAGTTTGGAGCACTTTCTCTCAAGAATTGATGGGGAAAACAATAGAGAAGCTTGAGAGATGGAGGGATCCAATGGAGATAGAGGGATGAGCACTGGAAGGAGTTTTATCGAAGTGAGTAGAGATAGATGAAGGGGATACTGTTTTGGGGACAGAGAAAAACCCCTTGGCCCTAATGGTGAACCCCCGGCAACGCCGCTATGCCATGAGTGTCGTGCCCTGAGTGCATCACTACCACACTAAGTAAGACAGCAAAGACAGATCAGGAAAAGCCTGGCAGTCTTAGTAGGTGTTGGTGGTCCTTAGCACACATTTATACTACCAACATTTCAATAAAATATAACAAATATGACTACCAAACTTAGGAATAATATTTGTAACTAATTGGTTCCACGAGTTTTGGTAGTTTATCCTTTTCATATGAGCATTCATGAAAAGCATGGAAATATGACAAAAGTGCACAAGTACAGAGTGTATTTCGATCATACACAAGGCCTAGAGGAGCGAGGCTCATCATCAAGCCAATCAGTGCCCAAGAAGAAAAGGCCCAAATTGAGTTCGGGTCCATGTTTGGACTGCACGAGCAGCTTGGAGTATTTTGGGGTATAACTTCTTCATCCGAAGTCCATTTTACGTCGCCCAGGACTTTTAAAAAAGCTAACGATGAGGCCTACAAGCCCACAAAATCTGAGGCACAAAGGAGCTAACTAGGATCCGGTCAGACCACTACCCTAGCCAGACTGACTGCGCGCCCGATCGAGCCGCGGTTCCTTTGGCGGTTCATCCTTGAAGTTTAGTGGCAGTGGCATGTGGGGGAACTATTTTTGGCATGCAAAACCGAACTCTCCCTTGTATAAATTGAGGGGTAGAGCTCGTCTTTAACACCCACTATATAAAACACACTTCACTTCAATTCATTCCATTCCACTCACACAAGAAGACACAAATTAGCAAACAGAGAGGAGATCTCCACTTTCATATCTTACCTCTTTGGTGTAAGGAGTGAGTGAGGAAGAGAGAGAGAGAGATGTAGAAGTACCGGAGTTGTCGGCTACCTCCATCAATGTTCCCGAAGGCCTCATGAACACTTAGCGCAAGGAGTGTCCGGGTTGTTGGCTCCCTCCCTCTTGTACCTCGGCGGATCTAGTACTACTTGGAGTACTAAGGTTCGTGTTCTTCTTTGGTGATGAGTTCTTACTTCAAGCTAGCCTTGTTTTTATTTACTTGCAGGTTTGTCATTCGTCTTTGTGATGAATGCTCTGGTAGAGGGTCTCGCACAGTCACCATGTTCAACGCTAGAGTAGTAGTCCTAGCATATAGATGTGGTGTCTATGCTAGAACCTACCTTCTTTTGTCTTGTACATGGGCGGATGAGGTGGTAGGCGGTAGGCGGTGACAACCCAGTCTATCCCTTGTAATCCCCCATGTCTTTGTACAGCGTAGACCCATAGGCCGACAATGCTTGGCAGACCAAGTGTTATCCAGTGCCCGAAGTAAGTAGGTAGTGGCAGAGCTATCTTATCTAGGACCTCTACCCTTAGAAGACCTTGCTACTACTGCCTTCTCTCTTTTGTTATCCTAGGTGAACTAGTTAAGAGACATTTACCCAACTGTTCCCTATGGATATATGATACCCGAAATACTTTCGGGTGAAAGCTACAACAACATTTCCATGTACTTGCGGACTCATTCTGTTTGTGTTAAGAAACACCAACAATAGGGTAAATGAGGTTATATGAGTGAAAGATGAGCACTTTGTTGCACATTTTGAATAGATGTTTAAGCCCCTCTTAATAGTACGGTGATCAATATAATCTATTTCTAAATATAAAAGAATTTAAACCACCAAAGAGTGGAATGACATCATGTAATGAAATTGGGACCTCCTCCATTTCTTGCAACATCCTCCATTTGCTATTACGTGCTTGTCATCTTTGAAGGGAATCATGATGCATAAGAGCAGGGGTGAATTAGATAATTTAAAAAACTACTCCTAAATATGGCCTCTAACTTCACCTAGTCAAAACCTATTACAAGAAAGTAAACTATCTATATGTGTAACTATGGTTTTGCTAGGTGTTTTGCTATCTCTACCGCAAAAGAGTTTTGCACCCTAGGTTACAATCCTATCAACTAGCCTATAACTAAGCTAGGAAAGTAAAGCACATAACCAAGGTAATGCAAATATAAATGCGAAAGGTAAAGGGCGATAGAGATGCTTACTCCTGTTGATGCATCTGGCACTTTTTACTGAGGTACAACAGGCGCGCAAGGTTCCCCTAATCCTTGTTGGAGCCCCACACAAGGGCCAAGCTCCTGGTCGGGTAAGTTTGGGGATAGCCTCGGGCCCTCCCCACATGTAAGTGGGTCTCCTATGTGCCTTCTGGCAAGCCTCTCCTGGATTCCCCCCTCTGTCTGCACTATCATGCTTTCAGCCAAATCATCGTGGGCCTGTTCCCTTAGTACACAGTGGCAGCCACACCATAGTCATGGTTTGTGTGGTCTCGCAAGACTACATGCCTTGTCGAGTAAAACTTTTTGGAGATTCACAAATATCATTAAATGCTAAGCCTAGGTCTAGAGCAAGTGCATAAGCAGTGTTCTAACTAACCTAACAACTTTGAAAAGCACCTATGCTAATGCAAGTGGGGAGCTCTAAATTGGTGTACCAGTGCCCTTGATATATTCTCACACTCCCACACACTGCAAATGGTCGGATGATAGGGTATATATATAGGCACCAATGTAGAATATAGTCGTTGGGGTCAAATAGTTGTTGTAGACTACTGACTGGACGCTACTGTCCCTTACATCGGACGCGTCTGGTCCATATGAACATTGGAGGTCAAGTCGAACGTTGGAGACCTTCTTAGCCGGCTTCTCTACTGACCAAACACTAGGAGCATCATCAGGTCCTTCATGACTAGACACGTCTGGTCTGGTCCATCTTCTTCTTCTCTGGAACCTCTCTGATCTTCATCTGACGTGGCTTGTTGAGCGTCTAGTCCTCCTAGCTGGAGCGTTCGGTCTTTACACTGCCCACCCAAGCATAGCCACAGGGCAGCACTTGATGTGCCGGTGCATAGGATTGTGGAGCATCCGATCATTAACTTGACATGCGCTATTCTCTATGGATATGTCCTTCATTAGCTCTATTTTCTGTTTTTTCTTATGGGTGTCTAAATTACTACCCCATCCTTTTATACCTCTCCTTAATTTGCTTGACACAATGTGCCAATGATCTATTGGATTGGGTTTGTGTCTGTCAGGCCATTTAGATCTAACCCATTTCTTGAACCCATCTTGTTTACTCCAATGATTGTTGTATCTGAAATAATGTGCCTTCATATCTTTGGTTTCTGCTGTATCAACAATTAATGGGTTATGATCAGATCCCAATCTAGGAGCTGTCAAAACTGAGGCCAAATTAAATTTGTCTTCCCATGAATTGGATACCAAAACTCTATCCAGAACACACAAGATTAGTGGGTTTTGTTTATTTGTCCATGTGTATCTGCTGCCTGTTTTGTGCAGTTCCCTCAATGCTGTAATATTGATCATATCATTGAAGGCCTCCACAAAAGTTAAGTCAACATTCCCAGATGATTTCTCATTCACAGCTCTGACCATATTAATATCACCACCCACTATAATAGCAGAATCAGAACTCAGGATCTTGTTTTTTATTTCTTCTAAAAACTCTAGCCTTCCTTCATCATGTGCAGGGCCATAAACATTTATTAGAAACCACTCAAAGTCATCTAACAACATCTTTAACTTCAGACTTTGGAAATATGTTCCTTAGTCTACCTCTATCACTTGGACTAAATTTTCATCTACCCCCATTAGCATACCTCCAGAATGCCCAATACGGGGTACCCAACTCCATCTCATCTCTTTTTGTCCTGCAAATCTGTCAAGTTCTCTCTGACTGTAATTTTCCTTGATTGTCTCTTGCAAACAAATACAGTCAAATTTATGGGTGTCAATTAACTCTATGAGTTGTTTTCTTCTAGCCAGCGTGCCCAAACCTCTGATATCACAATACAATATCTTCATTAATTCCTGACCGGTTTGGTATGGCCTCCTCTATTCCTTCTAGCATCTATTTTTTCTAATACCTCTATCTGCTCGTTTCATTCATACCTCTATCAACACATAACACCTCATCTTCATCATAACTATTCTCCTCCCCGAATTGTTTGCCTTTTCCTGCTCTTTGTTTAATTCATTAGTAGCAATCTTTTCTTTAGCTCTTGCTAAAGCTTGGTTAGCTCCTCAATTGCTTTAGTTAAATCTATGTTAGCAATTTTAGCTAAAGTTTCCCTCGACTCATCACAATCCCACATGCCTTTGCAATGAGAATCTATACAATTAGAATTGTTAGAAGGGTGGGGGTTTGGTTATTACCTTGCATCATGTTGGACATTTTCTTGGATCTGGCCTTCTCTTCTACCATCACTCCAGTATCTCTATTTCTTGTGCTATGCCTGGTATTACGGATGGGAAGTTTAACTTGTTCAATAGCTTATTTGTCATGACCCGAGTGGGCCAGCCAGGGAAGGGCTAATTGGGCCGACGCGAGCGACCGCCGCCAGCCCGAGGGGGGGGGCGCCTATGGGCAGGGGGCGGCGCTCCTTCTTTGCCGCCGCCGCCTCTCTCCCGTATGAGTCCGACTCTACTTCGTCTTCAAGTTAGAATTATCTTAGGAATTTTTGGTGTGTAAAGGGGATATTCCAATCTATAAGGAAGGCCCTTATTAGGAAATAAATAAATATTGCTTGTAAAAGGTATTCGATCATATAAGGAAACCTTATAGAGATTGCTTAGATTACAAGTCTCACTAGCCGGGCTATATAAGCAAGAGGCATGTAATCTCTAGGGGATAAGCAAGCAATAAAAATTAGTATCCATCTATTCCCCGACTTCTAGCCTCCACCGCCGTCGATGACGCCCCCCCCCGCCCGCGGCCTCCGTCGGCGGCTCCGACCGCCATCCTCTAGTTGGAGGAAGAAGATGGCGTTGCGGGTGACGCAACGGCCGTCATCGACGACACCGCAGCACCGGCTGCCCCCTCCTCTCCACCGACACCGCGACCGCGCAAGACTCCCTGGCAGAGACGGCGTCACCGCGGCGCCCGCCCACCCCCGGGCGCGCGCCCGCGAGGCGCCCCGCCACGCCACCGCGGCGCCCAGACCGTGGTGCCACCCGCGGCATCACGACCCTCTCCCCTACGTGACACGCCCGCAAGTCGGCCGATGCGGCGGCACCGATGACCCCGACCTCCGGATTCGCAAGCCGGAGCTCTGTTCTAGCTCAACTTGGACATCGACCCGAACTACTACGTGAGTTATGCTGCCTTCCACCTCATTGGTTTTTTTTGCTGCGATGCGGTTCATGAACCCTGTCCAAGAAGAAGTCCTCGATCGAGTGGGACGAGTTCACACGCCGCCTGTGACATCACTTCGGACCCCCCGCCTACCTCGACACTACGGGGGCGTGCGCCGCCTTCCCAGGGAGGCAAGCTGGACGACTACATCGACGCCTTCGAAGTCTATGCACAACGCATGGATTTTGAGGGTCAGCGCCACCGTGTCAGCCTCTTCGTCGGAGGCCTGCGTGACATGCTTCGGACGACACTCGAGTGGTTCGAGCCCGTTCGATGGAGGAGGCCATCGACCTTGCCCACTGCTACAACGACGACGAGCCTGCCGACGCCGAGCCAGGCGCCAACACCGACGCCGACCATGTTGGCCGACACGTCGACCCCACTGACATCGACAGCGACATCGCTGCGGCCCTAGTTGACCGCATGCTAGGCGGCCCGGCGCTTTTGCCGCGGCGATGGACGACATCGACGGGCTAACGGCGAACGACATGATTGCTGAGCTGCACTTGGCCACGACGACCAACAAGGAGCTCGAGATATCATCGCCAACGCCATCGAGTTGCGGGCAACCGCACCAGAGTGGAGCCTCCACTATGGCATCGTGAGGTACTTCCACCGCTACTACATGCCTCCTGCTTCAGAGCTTCTCAAGGACTTCCTGCTGGGGGAGAACGTCCCGCTACACGGCATAGCAGTGGGCTTCCACCTCCACAACCGCCCTCGAGAGGATCAGGCGTTCCCAGCGAGCATCCTTCTACTCCAGGCGCACCCTGACGACAGGGTCGACGGCACCACCGCCATCCTCTTCGACAACAACGGCGACGTCTTCTTCCGCATCGACAACATCACGGTTGGCGCACCGTGGACACATGAGATGCAGCTGGGGCCGCCCGTCAGCACGCCAAGCGACCTCCTCGGCTGCCTCCTCGACTTCACCTCCTCGCCGCCTACGTCGATCCGACACGTCTACTGCAGACAACTCCATGCTAAGGTGACAGTGCCGACGACTTACACCTACACGTCTCCTCCTCCGACACGCCAGATGCTCGAGCTGTCGGGCACCCTCAGCGCCTCCGTCATGCGCCGTGCATGGGAGGAACACCCCTTCATGCAGCCCCCACCGAGCTTCAAGTTCGGCATCTACTTCGGCGACCTCCACCTCGACTTCTCCTTTGCCGACAAGGACGCCAAAGATCCGCAGCGGCGACAACGACAAGTGCGGCCCTCTTGTCTTCTACGCCGGGCCGGGAGTTGTCACTTCCCCGATCGGCGTGCCCCTTCGCCACCACCGGTGGGTTAGGTGGCACGTGGGACGCCGCCGCCTCGTCGAGCGGTGGGGAAATGTCATGACCCAGAATTGGGCCAGCCGGGGAAGGGCTAATTGGGCCCGACGCGACGACCGCCGGCCCGAGGGGGGGGGGGTGTGCAGCGCGGGCGGGGGCCGGCGCTCCCTCGCCCGCCGCCGCCTCTCTCCCGTATGAGTTTGACTACGCCGTCTTCAAGTTAGGATTATCTTAGGAATTTTTGGTGTGTAAAAGAGGATATTCCAATCTATAAGGAAGACCCTTATTAGGGAATAAATAAATATTGCTTGTAAAAGGTATTCCGATCGTATAAGGAAACCTTATAGAGATTGCTTAGATTACAAGTCCCACTAGCCAGGGCTATATAAGCAAGAGGCATGTAATCTCTAGGGGATAAGCAAGCAATAAAAAAATTAGTATCCATCTATTCCCTGTCTTCCGGCCTCCACCGCCGCCGCCTTCCGCCCGCCCCGCCAAGGCCGCCGCCGGCCGCCCCCCTCCTCGCCGTGGCTCCTCCCCCTCCTCGTTGTTGCTCGTCTTGGCCGCCGCTCGTCGCCGTCGGCGAGAGGCGCAGCCCCCTACGCCCTCTTCGAAGCTTCAACGGTCGACGAACACGTGTCAATTCGGCCCAATCTAGCCGGAATCTGACATTATTCTTTAGTATGTTTTTCTTTGGTGATGAATAATTATCATTGTTGCTCCTTAACTCTAATACCTCTCCTTGAATTGTGCTTGTCTCTCCAATTTCAAAGAATCCTGTGTCATCCGTGAGCTTCTATCCGCCTAGTGGTAATAGCATCTTGTATATTCATGTCTTTTGGTACGGTTGTTGTTACCTCTTGGCTCTTCTCCGCCTCCTTGTGGCTTGAGTACATGTGTGATAACAACAGTTCCTGCTCTAATACCTCTAGCATTGTGTCATGTCCCAAAAGGCCCGTCTTGGCCGGGGCCCATGACTGCCACGCCCAAGCGCCCGGCTGCCCGCCGCCGCTACCCCGCAGATCCGTCGTCATCCATCGCCCGTCATTAAGTAATAATTATTTAGGAAATAAATATTTAGGGAAACAAATAACTTGCTTTGTCAAGAGGTATTCCAATCTATAAGGAAACCTCCTAGATATTTCTTAGCTTGCAAGTCTTCCTCGGACTATAAATACAAGGGGCATGTAGCCAGTTGAATCTTGAGAAGAAAATAATTAAAGGGGTAACTCCCAACAGCTCTTGTCTCTCAGTTTGTCTCTCTCCCTAACCCTAGGCTGCAAGCGCCGCCCCTCCCCCACGCCGCCGCCGAGGCCGCCACCACCACCACGCCACGCGCGCCGCCGCCGCGCCGCCCGCCGCGCCGCCCCTCGCCGCCACCGGAGCTGCTATACGTCATCATCATCGTCTCCTACCTCACCGTTCATCGTCGCCCCACGTCATCTCACGTCTCGCCCGCCCGATCACCACCTCCATTGCCGTCTCCTCTTCTCCAGCGGCCGACGAACACGTGTCAATTCCGGCCCAATCTGGCGAATCGGCCGGCCCCAGTATCCGGAGACCGGGGCGATTCCCACCACCGACGGCTTCCGACCACCACCAACGCCAAGATCCGATGGGCGGACCACAAGATCGCCCGAGCTCCGGATGGAGATTCGCGAGTTTGCTAAATTCTTCAAGGAAATCTAGGCCAACTTCACCGCCTGGCCGAGAAGCTCGACGAACAGCTTTGCCGGACACGCGTACAACGGCGACACGGCCACGGGCGCCACCAACAACGCCGTTCTTTGCCATGGCGCTCCCATCGACATCCACGGCGACCGGTGGCCACGGCAGCAACAACACACCGCAAAGACGCGGCCTTGCTGTCCGACATACGCGCCCACGACGTCACCTCGGCCACCACCGACGATGTCCCGCCATGGGCGCCGCCGACGGCGACGACGCTCCTACTAGCGCCGCCACGCCAACCCCTCCAAGATCGATGATGCTACAATCAACGAGTATGCCTACCCCGAGGATGCCCCTGCTATCGTGGTCCAGATCAGATCAGGACAGGAGGCCACCACCGACGTACACTAGCTGCTCGACGAAAAGCCTACCCAACTAGGCCAACGTCGTGAGACTCCTGCAACGATCCAGATAAGTTCCTACAACACCAACAATGTCATCTCGACATCGGGAGCATCGGAATGTCAACGTCACTATGGGCGACAAGATGACGTCACCTGACATCGACATCGACGTTGCTGGCATCGACATCCTGGACGACACCGGCACCAAGGACACCAACGGCAACGACACCTCTCCCAAGGGCGCCACCATCGACCACAACGTCCTTGACATCGCCATGCCTACCATCGACGACAACGACGCTACCATGGGCACCATGATCGTCAACGAGGTCCTCAAGAACGCCAGCGCAGATGACGACCCTCCCATTGGCACCAATGATGTCACCCCCGGCGTCCTCGTCATCGCCATGTCGATCATCAACAACATCGGCTCCGGCGACGACGACTCAGCGCCAACACCACTAATGTCAACCCCAACGTCTGAACATCAATGACGCTATCGGGACACCTACGCCAACGTCGATGACAACGATGCCCCCAAGGCGGGCGTTGCCAATGGCAAAGACGCCCCTCCTACGGCGACAATGCCGACAACGGCGTCAACAACTATGAGGTCCACGACAACGGCGCACGTAAGGCAACCCCATCGCGCGCGCAAGCGGAATATCGGCTCTACCAAAGATATGAGGTATGCCGCTATCCACCGACAATAGCGGTGTTTCTCCGGTTCATCCGTATGCCAAGCCGGCGCGGCGGAGGACGAGATACGCACCGCGGTTTCTTCCCTTGCGGCTTCAAAGGAGTCTATCTACGGCGACCTCATCGGCAACATAGCGCCAACGGGGGCACGACGAGGACCGATGACGACTACGTCTATGCTTCCAAGCCCGCCAACGGCCTCTACACCATACCCGGGGAGGCCATACGGCGGGGCGCCCCCAGACAATGAACGACGCGATGCAACTCGCCGCAAATGCGCTTCACGCCCTTTGGCCACGTTCGTCACACGGCTCGTCAATAGCCGACGGACCGACACGAGGGCGACTTGGCTATGACATCTAGGTCGACTCGAGGGCGAACCGGTTGGCTCCCTCGTTCCTCGGCGACATCGCCCGGTATGACTACGCCAACAAGCCAACCGACACCGACATGAGGTACATGGCACATGCACTCATCTTCTACCACTACAAGATTTTTGGTCTAATGCAACGCCGACAAAGTGTAGCAATAGAGCCAAAAATGGTAGCAATAGTACTTATGCTACCATTCTTTTTTGGTTAAATGTCGTTGCACTTGTAAGGGTAGCAATAGCAGAATGCAACGGGTTACGTTTTAGTTGCGACACACAACCCCACTATTGCAACACTTTCGACGCTTTTGCAACCCATGGTGAGTGTTGTAACAAAAGCAATTGCAACCACTATGGGTGTGGCAATAGTATCAATTGCAACGAACTAGACGTTGCTAGTGACATGTATGGCAACACTGCGGTGGGTGTAGCAACACAATGCGCCGCAACGTAACATAGGTGTTGCAAGAGTGGTTATTGCTACGCGGAAAAGCATTGCAATAGAGCTTCTCTATTGCCACGTCACCTAAATGGTTGCTATAGGTTGCCGAGGTTATTGCAACATCTTTGTAGGTTGGTTGCTTCTCAGGGGTCCTCTATTGCCACGTTTGTGAATGGTTGTTATAGGCAAAAGATATAGGCTATTGCCCGCTATTTAGGTTAGGTTGGTTTACGGGTAGGTCATCTATTGCCACGTCACTAACTCGGTTGCTATAGGTAGGTTGCTCTATTGCCTTTGTCATCCTTTTTTTTTGTAGTTGCAATAGATTGTTTATCTATTGCCACGATCGTATCTATTGCCACACCTAAATGTGGTTGTTATACGCAAGCGATTGTTGCAATGCAATTTGGTTTGATTTCCATCATATATTGCAACGCTAGATTAATATATATTAATAATTCATGTTTCGACGCTTTATTTGTTAGCTTAAATCAATAATCGCGAAACGACAAATACATAATGAATGAGGCATTGGCATCCATCAAAACGAAATATAATTTGTTCATACAAAATCTTTAACAAAACACACCGAGTGTCAAACCAAATGAGAACACAAGTAGATAGCTTAATACATAATAATGTGTCCAGCACAAACAACTGTCTGAACTCATTCGATTCAAAAGACTAATGTCTACTGTAGCAGCAAAGGTTCCCTTGATATGTATGTTGGCCATCGCCCCCACCATTCACATGCTCCTTCTCAAACTCAAGATTCCTCAAAAAATCATTGACATGCATTAGTTAAACTACAAAAAATCATTGACATGGAATTAACCAAACCTGGAGCCAATTTAAAAGGAGCCCGAGGTACTACATTGGTCAATAAGCTAGAAGTACATTCTCATGACTATAATTTAAACATACATGCAGTACTGTCAACCATGAACTTTGAAGCAAAAAGCAAATATAAACATACATGCAGCTGCCGCCCAAGACATTTTATGAGCACAAACACATCCATATATATTTCTAATCAGCAAGAGGAAACTAAGCCTGTACCAGATTTAGGAGCAGAACAAAAGAATAGCTTTGTACTTCGCCAAAAGGACTACATGTTCCTTTTTAATGCAAAGAGGGATAAAAGGTTTCACATAGTACCTGTGTATTCTTTTTGGACAATGTAGATCTTTTTCCTAGCCACATTTTCCTTCAATTGCTTTGTTGTAGTATAAACAGCACCGAATTCTCTCCTTGTTTTGGGCTGCGAATTACTTCTAGTTGTGCGCCCTCTAGTGAGGCGTGCTTCAGCTGCGAAAAAAGAAGGGGGTTGTTGTTCTAGGTGGCTGGTTTCTTGGGTAACCTGAAAAAAAAATGGTTGGTGGTAAAAATTACACCCATTGACAAGAATATGACATGCATGTTACAATTAAACATTCTTCAATTATTATCAAACTACCTGCTGACTATGCATCATGTGTTCTCCCTCTGTAGTTGTGTCCCCTCAATTGTTGCAGCGTCAGCGATATCTTCTCTTGACAGCAGACGGGCCACCTTACAAGGCTGATCATATTTTGGACAAAATATATTGTTAGTGCTAGAAATGATTTTTCTTTTTATTTATTTTTTACTCGAAAATGGGATTGGGAATATTCGTCACATATTGCAGCATGGGTTGAACAAACATACATGCTAGCTCCGACAGACTGACCGACCAAGGCCACGTTTTCCATCAGCAGCGTCACGTATACTTTCGACTCCAATAGCATTCCTTTAATCTGCAAGGAAAATGAAGCTTCAAATAATACTTCAAGCACGGATTATGATTCAAATGATGTTCAAATAAGCATGAAACATGAAGCATCAGATAATACATCTACATGAAGTTTTAACTCAAATCACAAAACCATATGATTCACTAAAGTATGAATCCAAACAGTAGACCCATTATTCAGTTACTCAATTCCAAAAATAAGTAGACAGATAATGGATATAAGCTGGCCACTAAAAAAAGAAGCTACATGTACAGTCACTGAGAACAAATAGTGAGAAGCTACTTGTACACTACAAGGTTATGCACCTCCAAGAAAGAGCTAAGAAAATTCTGAACTCAAAACTAATGAACAAATAGTGAGAAACTAGTTGTACACTAAAAGGTACGATCTACAGAGCTCCCAGGAAGAGCTAAGAAAACCCCCGACGTTTTCCTTATTGGTGGATCTAAAAATATCTAAGATTACAATTATAGTAGAGATTAATCATTAGCAGCACCTCCACATATGTATACTTTCAGGCCTTTGTCCTTAGCTGACAGCATATCAACACTTACAAGAATCGAGATTGCTCCTTGGCTGCAGCCCAATCATCTGATGAGATGAAACTCGGTATCTATCTGCAACAAAGCTTATATAGCTTGTTGAGAAATAGAGCCTGGAAAATATCCGAGCCTGCTGGCACTATATCCACATGTACATGTTGATGTAGGGGAAACCTACAAGCAGCTAATCCTGCAGTGGAGCTGGCTGTACTCGGTATGCATCAACAATAGAGCCTGTCTGCACTTCTACCCATCATCTTTTGACCCCCATCGTATTGCTGTCCACTCTGATGCCGTAGCCGCCGTCCATGACACCAACGCCACAGTCAACTGCGGGAACGACCACAGTCTCTGCAGCATCCTTCCTCTGCAACTAACTTGCTGCAAAACCATCACGAGGAGAAATCCACAGTCCCGTAAGCAAACATTTTCAGAAATTACAGTGAAGGCAATGCATTGATGTACTCACCGAGTAACCAGTTGCGGATCTAAGGCTGTAGCACCAGGGTCAGGGACTACGGTCGCCCGGCGGTACCAAGACACATACCCCCTATCGTTGCAGGCCGCCCATGTCGTAGCCTCCCACTGCGCCCTATCCATCTGCCGCCGCCGTCGCCATTGGAGCGCAAAAATCCCAAGCGCTCCACCACCTCCAGACAAAAATCCCAATGTGGGAGACCACGAGCGACCACCGCCGCCACCACCTCCAGACCCAGGCGCAACCCCAAGCCAAAGCCGGAGCCGGATCAGCAGGCAGGTGACGGTGGCGGCGAGACATCATGGATATCCCGCTGGGAAATCAAGGCGGTCGCCACTGGGGCAGTGAGCGGGCGGCGCACAGGGTTGTCCTGTAGCGTGAGCGACGGCGGCGGCTTGGTGGTTGGGGAGATAGAGGACGGGGCAGGGAATGAGATGTGGATTTTAGGGTTTGGGACTTTCGGCAGGGGTCGTTACAATATTTTGCTCTGGATTGAGATGGAGAGGGTCGCGGAGTTTTGGAATTTTACCGGGCGGGGTTGGCCGCCGAAATTTCTTGTGACGCTAATTTCAATTTTTGCCGGTCAGTCTCAATTTCTACTACTTTCTTGTGACGCTAATTTCAATCTACTATAAACTAATTTATTATGACACCAATTTATTTATTTCAGATTTGAAAAAAACAAAATCCTACAATTGAAACTATAAAGTCAAATAACAATTTTAAGCCGAGGATGGTTGAATGACAAATTAAGTACCCATGATTGTAATTAAATATTCATACTAAATTTTTTTAATAATTTTTAATACTCATAGTATAAGATAATTTAAAAAGAATATATGGATCCATAAATTTAGGCATTACTGAAATTCGAACTAAGAAGTGATTAAGAAACTAAACTAGGTGCAAAGTATGCAAACATATATAATCATGTCATATGTATAATTTAAATTTAAATCCAAGTAATTTTTATATCTATATATATAGTCTAATAAAGCTAACCCCTTCATGCATGCTATTCCTTTTTTGAGACGAAAAGAAAAATTATATTAGATAAAAGTTGGATACATCAACACATTACTGAAACTCTAGATTACAATAGAAATATCCAGAAATTGATTTCCATCTAAGAGCATCTCCAAGAGCTTGTATATTCGATGAGTTAGCTACTCATAGATACAAGAGCTCTTGGTCATGCTCTAAATAATAACCACGCTATGAATATCTCATGATCTTAAAACCAAACCTATACCACGCTTTGCAGTATGGATGACCACGCATGCGTACACTTGATAAAAAGGACTAAGAACATATGCCCAACGAATGACGACCAACATTTATATAGGCGGAGTTGAGAAACTTATTCTTTCTAGTGTCTTCCTACTTCTTCTTTCTACCACCAAAGAATGAGGAGGACTGATTTGAAATTTTTCCCGGAGTCCTTCATCGTGGGCGGATCTAACCACAACAAAATGGAGATGAGATTGGAGAAAATTATTCCATGGCGGCGACACAATGTCTGCCTTGATGTTGTCGTCTAGAAATAAACAATCTCCATGTCATCATGTCGACGAGGATGTTGAAGTCACAGTTGTTACCCTCATCTTGAATGTAATATCAGCGCTAGGGGTAAAAGGTGATTTCCTTTGAGCAGCACAATGATTAAAATTTTTTGAAACCATTTTTTCACAATATAACTGCATTTTATATTTAGAAGAAAAACCAAAAAAGATACTGGGGGCGCCAAACATTTGGACAATTTAAAGATGAAAGGGCCATGACCTTCCTAAGATGTCAAAAGACGAGGAAGAGCTGAGTTGTGTTTTAGTAGCTCATCAATATAACTCGGGCATGAGCGGTGGTTGAAGTGGCAGCGGCGGTGGATGCGGAGCAGTCAGAGCGGGGAAAGGAGATTATTTAGCGAAATGAAATTTGGGCGCGGTTTAGAGAAAGTGATGATTATGGTGAGATTATGTTGGGGGCGGTGATGGAATAAGAATTGATTAAATAAAATATAAGTCACCTCCTAACGAAAACATCTAGCTAGCAAAATGGTAACACAATGCAAGTTTAATGCATAGCTCCTAAGTTTGAACCCAATTCGAGCTAGTTTTTTTTTTTGTTTTACCAACTTTTATGTTTCTTTTTTTTTATTTTGCTTTCTCTATTTTCTTTTCTTTTTTAGCTTTTTTTTATGTGTGAGCATGGAATTATCATTTCCAATGATTTTCTGATTGTGGTACTATATATATATATATACATCCCTCGTAAACAAACATCATCTTTCACCTAGTGACTAGGTTCCACTGTATGATGAGTATAGTTTTCAATAATAATGACTATATAATAGGTTGTTAATAACCTTCTCAAGCATTTATTAAATCACTAGGCAAGCACGGACACTATTATCTTAACTAAGAAATTAGAAAGAATGAGAGAGAAGAAAAGGTAAAATTTAACTTATATGGGTTATGTAAGCATTTTCCAAATCAGATAGTTATTGTATAAAATTTTATTTGAAATTCCCTTGCTTTTGCTTTTTATTCTCTGTTTTCTTTTTTAAGTTTAAAATGCAGTAATGGGCGGCATGTTGAGTTCGGACTGCTAGGCGCAAGGTGAAATTTTTCAGGGACCCATGCCTGGCGCCGTGACTAAATTTGCTAAATTATTAAATTTTCAATCAAGAACCCGCCAGCCAAAATTCATTCCCGCGCCAGCTCTCCGCGGCAAGGCAAAACTCGTCCCTTTGTCAAAATTCCGCTGACCCAAACCTTTCCCCATTTGCCCACCCACTCAAGCGACTCCTGAAAAAAAAAACGAGCAGAGCTCCAGCCTCCAGGCCACCACCGCCGGGCGCCGCCAGCGGAGCTCCATCGCCGGGCGCCGCCAGGAGGGCTCCACCCGACACGGCCGCCCGTCCTGACCGCTGTCGGAGTCCCTGGCCGGAGCCCCGTAGCCCCCTGCCGCCCAATCCGGCCGCCCCCAATCCCGACGTCGCCCCAGCCCACCGCCGGCCAAGAAAGAGCAGTGCCGTTGCCGCGTCCCCATTCCCTTCCACATCCAGGTGCATCATCTCCACATGCTCTTCCTCTCATCCCCATTCTCCTGCGTGCTAGGGTTTCAACACAACTTATTTCTTGTATTTTTTTTTTTCTTGCTTGCAGAAAGGAGTAGATGAAACCACGAAGGTGAACAAGGCTGGAAAGATTCAAGGGTTGGGTTACTTCTCTTGCCAAACTTTCTTTCATTCCATATCCGCCCTGTCTTCCCCTCTTTGTAGATGGAACATATTCAGCTCGATTTCGATGTGATGTTTAATACCTTAGTTGATTTTGCAGAGGAACTAACTGGATTCAAGATCTTGCATACAACACAATCCATGGAACTTGGCCCTAATGGACCTAGGAAAAAATACTTATCTGAATGGTACACCAACATAGCCTATTACTTTGATTTTTCCTGGCAAAATTTAGAGGATATTATACAATATTCTTATCTTTGAAGTAGTAGTAGAAGAGACATGTATGGGTTGATGCATTCTTGCTTTTGTGGGAATCTCCATTTTAAAGTTTTAATCTGAACATATAACTTTATGAAATTAGCAGATTATTTAATCCTCATATTATTTGTCTTCTGCTCCCTATTCCATGCTTAAGGTTTGTGTTATTTTGCTGCTTGAACAGTAAAAGTCCTGGTTACATTAGGGCAACTTCCAAGCAACTTGATCTGAAGGTAGAATAATGTTCTGCCACTATTTTTCAAAAGAAATGTTTCTACAAATGTGCTTGAAGGAAATGCCTTGCATTATTATTTCTAGCATCAAAAGTTCCAGTGCATGTATATGATTGTTTAACGATGGTTCAGAAGTTTTAGTGACATACAAATATAACCTGTAGCGATGGTTCAGAGCTTTTTATTTGTTCTGTATAAATTCCACTAGGATTCCTGAACAACCTTATTGATGTTATTGCACTAGTGAGGGAGCTTCAGCACAAATAACACACATAAAGGATGGACCAGTAATAACTTACTGGCTGAAAGATTGACATGTTTAGAAGTCAGATAGATAGTTTTCTCTGATGACATTTGATTTGTGCTGACAGCACTGCCTGACTGTCTGAGGGGTTTGGAAAGTGATGAGGATGAAAAAAACCAGCAACATGGAAGGCAGAACATGTGAAGTAGTCGATCTACTCTTTTTTCATGACTCGAGTATTCATAAGTTAACAGATTAAAAACATTTGGTAAACTGTTGCTATATATAATCATATTTGTTGATCAGCCACTGATGAGAGATTGTTAGATCCAACACTATGTTTTGCCACTGTTAAACGTTCATATAGTCTGGTTAGTACAGATTAGCCTCTGAATCCGACACATATTTAGATTAAGAATTTCAGTCAAGCATATTGATATTTAGTCATCCATTAGTGAGCAACTGTCAGATGTACTTCAGCAACATGCACATGCTGGTTTTGTTTATTTCAGGTTAAGTGTTCAGACTTGCAGATGAGGGAGCAGGACAAGTACAATTGGTTTGCTACGAGGGGGTGGAGGAAGTGTAATGCAATGCTTATCTCCCTTCAAGAAGATAAGCTTTTTGTCGCTTCATGAAGTCAATAGAGCAACCATATAAACTGTTTTTTTTTAGGGGTCTGAAGACAGACTTATCTCCCTTCCAGAGCAAATTAACAACCACACAAGCAAGCAAACCAGAGTTACTGGTTACTGGATGTAAAAGCATGGTGGATTTATCAAAGTTTGAACAAACTATTCTTGCCTTCACTTATGTCTGCTGAAGATATTTCGTGCTTGTATGTGGATTGGAACCAAACTTCTGAGTCTCTGTCTATTGGATTATCTGGAGATTCCAGATTAGTAGGCATAGCAACCTTATTGGTAGAAAATGTACTTTATTATTATTTTTAAGCAACATTTACTATGTGTGAGAATATATCCACCGTGAACAATGTGCAATACTACTTTACCAAAACTTTCTGAATTTTTTTATTCAATGATTGTACACAAAAACCATGTCACCAGGGAAGTTTGTAGATTTTGTTAACCAAGTCTAAATATATTACATTTCATTACATAACAACATGTTTTGGTCCCATAAGCGCAACATTAATTAAATAACAAATCAAACCTGCCCTTGCCACCGCTGCTGTGTCCTCGCCCACACGCTGCGTTCTGCCCCATAAGCGACTCTCGGCGTGCCTCTACAACCGTCATCGTGGTGGGGAACACTTCGACAAGGGATGATGACACCGATCAAGTTTTGGGGGTTTAGGTCGATGATCCATCGGCGATCCTGGGTCCATGGCCCATGACCTTTGATTCATTCAATTAAGATACCCACAATTCAATTATCATGTTTAGAAATAATCAAATAAAAAAAATCTTTCATGCCTTCAACAAGAAAGTTTGAGGAGTGCAGTGGTAGCGTTGTTGTTAAGCACCTGGTCACAAGTTCAAAGCTCCCCTAGAGTAGTTTTTTTTTGCGAAATAATTAAGAACCAATGGGGAGCAAGGCAGCGGGCCAAGGCATAGCGGAACCTATTGTAGACCTTGTCGATTTGGATTTGGCATAATAATTATTGTGGACTCCTCCATCGCCTTTTTGCTCTTCTCCTCGCCCGGCACCACCAGTAGCTCGCCGTCTAGATATCAGCCCTAGCGTCAGTGGGGCGGATGCATAGATTGAGGAAAAATAACGAGCATGGAGCCGATGAAATAATATTTATACGCGTTGTTGAGTTGGCGTTGGAGTCCGTCACGATACGTGAGGGGCACGCGTGGCCGTAATCCAGCATGGGGGCACACCCAAGGTCGCGCCAACCCAAGGTTCACACAAGTTTTTCCGTGCGCGGCGCCCGATCATCGATCGCAACTCCTGCTCGCTGCGTGTATGGCCCGTGATAAGGCCTAATCCAAATCAGCCTCGCCTCCTAGTTCTCGTTGCAATTCTCAAAGTATAATGCAACCAAAAATAAGTGTTGCACATGAATACAATTTTTGCTTCGACCCAGAGATCTCGTTGCAATAAAATTTAGCACTTGCAACAATATCAAAGTATATTGCAACTGCCAAAAAGGTTGCAACTGAACCCCACTTTTGCTTCGCCACCAAGAGTTTTTGCATTAGGCATCCAACTTTTTGCAACGCTTTGTAAAGTTTTATGCAACACAAAAATAACGTAGCAATAGTCACAACCAAATGCAACCAAATGTTGTTGCAGTACTACCACACAATTGCAACCAAAATCAAGTCTCGCAGAACCATTTTTCACCATTGCAATATCGTCAACCAAATGCAACAAAGCTTCGCAACATCTTGAAAACCGTTTGTATTAAAGGCAATCGCTCACGATTTTTTAGAATGGTTGCAATACAACCATCTCTAGCAACCAAAGTTTCGGCGTTGCAATTCAGAGGCGTTGAATTAGACCGAAAAATCTTGTAGTGTCTAGAAGCTACCTCGCCGCTACCCCAAAGGCTCTCACTCTTCCTCAACTCGCTACACCGACCAACAACACGCTACATGGCATCGCGGAACCAACAATCTCCAAGCGGGAGTAACATCTTGGCGCCACTCAAGAGCTTCTTGCCATCGGTGCCAACACTCTACATCGACAACCACCGTTACTACAACACGGGTTTATCAAAGGTGCTATGGGATGTTCTCCAACAGGTGGGATCCTTCTACACACTTTTGCGGTTGGCTTTTCATCCCTCGGCGTACTTGCCACCAGTGCAAACCTCTCAGGAGAGCAATGGAATTCCATCCATTGAACCAACATCGGCAAAGGTCGGCGTCTTCATCTTCGCCGGCTCATTCCCTCGACACAAGTGGATGCAACAATATTCAGGCCATGCTTCCATCGCCACAACAACAAACCGGCGGCAGAACCCGCAGTAGGAGGACGTCTTTGTTAGCGAAAGGGGGAGAAATTTCATGTCCCAAAGGCCTGCCGCTGGGCCCATGCACGGGCACGCCTATGCCGCCCGCCCACCACACGCCGTCGTCATCCATCCATCGCCGTTAAGTAATAATAATTATTTAGGAAATAAATATTTAGGGGAAACAAATAAATTGCTTTGTCAAGAGGTAAATCTATAAAGGAAACCTCCTAGATATTTCTTAGCATGCAAGTCTCCCTCGAACTATAAATACAAGGGGCATGTAGCCGGTTGAATCTTAAGAAGAAAATAATTAAATGGGTAACTCCCAACAGCTCTTTTTCTCTGTGTTAACCCATTTTCCCACGCCGCCAATTATGTTGCATGCGCCGCCCTCGCCGCCCGCGTCGCCGCCAGGCGTATGCGTCATCATCATCGTCTCCTACCTCACCGTTCATCACGTCATCGTCGTCTCGCCCGCCGATCACCACCTCCATTGCCGTCTCCTCTTCCCACGAACACGTGTCAATTCCGCCCAATCGGCCGAAATCGACACATTGTATCCCCACTTTCTTGCCTTGATTATTATCAGTCTTGCTTGCATCAGGCTTTTGGTCTTTCTTTGGAGGAGATTTGTTGGATGCACTATTTGGAGGAGATTATTATCACACTATTAATTTACCCCTACATTCCTAATTTATAAGGCGTTTTGGATTTTTCTAGACACGAAACTTTTTTGCTATATATTTCAATATACACTATGTATAAATATATAATATAATAAAAGTAGTGTATCTAGAAAAGTTTATTATAATTCGAAATGGAAGGAGTACTATTTATTGATTAATCAGCGACTTAACTAGATGTCTTCTATATCGTTTATTTCAATCGGCTCAGTCCTTTAAATATTCTTAGAGTAGTGTTTTTGTGGATGAGTGTACACACGTGAGCAGCATGTCTCTACTTTAGTTTATTAGGGAAAAAGGTAATTAACCTGTGAATCTTTTATTGTTGTTTCAATGAATTCATATCCTACTACAGAACATCTGAAGCACTACAGCAGCTAGCGAGGAATACACATCGTCCTCTATCACTTTTCATATATCCACGTGTCGCAACATGGTCATCTGGTGTAAAACCGGAAAACAAACAAGCTAGAGAGGCACAAAATTGTTCCGATAGGAACCGGGACTAAGATCTCAAACTCACACGCTCACACGCTAGAAACCAGCGAGTTAATTAGGTTAGTGAATCACTCAGCTAGATTCGCTACGTCAGCGTAATGGCTTGATTATGCATTACTTTGCAGTAAATTAGCTGCCACGTCGTCGTCTCCACTGTGCATAAACAACTCGTATATCCTTTTAGCAGTTCTTTTCCCCTCAGCGTTGGGCCCATTGACACTTCAAATAGTACCAAGTTGACAATAGTATAAAAAAATTTAGGGAGGGTGCACCCCTAGAAACGACCTAACTTAATGGCCGAATTCCCTATCTTTTCCCTACCAGCATCAGTACTTTTGCTGTCCCTGAATGATTGACAGGAATCGAGCGATTGGTGCTTGGTAGGGACAGTCATATACTTGAAAGATCAAGCCAGAAAGAAATTCAAAAGTCTTGGTAAAAAGGAGTCAAAAATGTTTTCTGATGGTGGCAGTGTCACTGTTAGACTTTACAGTCTGCTATACATTTACCAATGTAAGATTATATATATTAATTAACCTAGGGTGGATTGTGATGTACCACTGACCATATCTCCAAAGTTTTATTGCAGAAATATAGCCAAGAATATTGTCTCCAGTGAGAACTATTGTGTTACTAGTTTTTAGCAAAGAAGAATGCATGGCCAGGCCTTTTTTTCTAGGATGACATTGACCCCTTTGCATTGAAATATGCTTTGCCCTAGTATAAATATTGAGTGGCATACATGCCATCTCGGCGCCTTTGAAAATTCTGAGTGAAATAAAGAATAATATAACTAACCATGTCATCTCACGAAAGAAAGAAAACGGATCAAACTCAATTTTGAAAAGTCGGTTGAAATCACAATGAAATTATTATGCGATGGTATAAGGAATCGGAAACCAATTTCAATAAGTTGTTACCCTTTTCGAAAAAAATTGCATGACATATAATTAGAACCACAGAATTATATATGTCAAATAATCTGATGGGAGGCTTAAAATAGCGATCAAAACTTTCGCATGGATGCCTTTTGTATATGCGGCCTTTTTTTAATCCGTTTTCAACCAAAAAATATAAGGCACAATACTACATTTTTCATTTTAGATATGATTAGTATCGCGTCCCGTGCATTGCTACGGAATAACTAATTGATATATAAAAACACATGGATCGCATGATAAAATAACAGTACTATGAAATTAAACAATGATATTAAAATGACATTTCATCCAAACACACAAGTTTAATATATCTACAAACACACGGATCATAGGTGCACATGTGCATGATGATAATCTTTGAAAGGGATCAAAGTTAGCTGGATAATATATATACATATACATATACATATAATTGGCTCAAATATGAATAGAAATAGCCAATTATAGTTAGGTGCTTGGTTTTGCACAACGCAAAAGGAAATAGAAGGGGTCAAGCAGTCCACCGTGACAAACAATATGCACCGCACAAGGTTGATAGGAACCTATTTTTTTCTTAAGAATAATCTCCATATAGATTAAAAATAAATAATACATTAACTAATATTTATAAAGTAGTTGCTATGACATGCACGGATTGATTCGGGGTGACACGTGGAGCGGTGGGGGGTGGCGGGGCGGAGGGGTATGGGGAGAGAGAGAGAGAGAGAGAGGGGGGTGGAATAGATTTTCTTTATTGCTTGTTGCCCTAAGAAATTACAGGCCCCTTACTTTTATAGCCCGACTAATAAGACTTGTAAACCAAGCAACCTCTAGAGGTTTCCTTATAGAGTTGGAATACTTTTTTACAAACAATCCTATTTATTTCCAAAAGGGTCATCCTTATAGATTGGAATATCCCCTTGCACATCAAAAGTCCTAAGATAATCCTAACTGAAATCTTACTTTATTAATCCATGAAAGATACGTGGGAAGAAAGACGACGGCGAGGAGGGGACGACGCTGCTGCCCTCCCGGGGGGCCGGGCCGGGTCGCACCCTAGGGGGCGCCGCCTTGTGGGCCTCTTGAGCCTGTCATTACGGGTCCTATGTCACGGCATGTGACATGCTATCTGCATAAACAATTGAAGCGAGAAAGAAACAATCATCGGTTAAAAAAAAGATTATCGGGTCACCTTTTTGTGTTTCATTTTCATATGAAAACAATTATGTTGCATCAATTCAGGTTTATATTTCATCAAATCAGTTATGTTTCCCCATAACAACACGGAAGTTGGCTTTCAAAATTTGGAACCCTGAATTGAGACTATTGTTAAACATAATTTACTATTTAATTAAGAGTCTATCATTAAACATTATGGACTATAGAAAATTCACTATTGTGGTAGTGCAATAGATAATTTAAAATGCTATAAAAGGGTTCTATCACTTCATGGCCTTAGAATGTTGCATCCAAAAATCACAGTGCTCCATCGCTTGACAAAACTGAAGCGAATAATGATAAAAAAGGTGACCCCCTTGATGAGCCAAACTGAAACAAAAACATGTTCCTTCATCAACTCAAACTCCATAGCAAGTTAAAGTTACAATAACAATTTATAGGAACAATAAATTTATTCACAAATAAAGAGCTTCCAAAAATAAAGAGGAAAAAAAATTGAAACTCTTAAATCAACTCAAACTCCAAAACTTGGGTAGCCACAAAAGTTCTTGTACAGTCCATAAAATTACCGGCTTGCTTTATGTAGGAGTGAGTTATTGAATATCTTGTACATGGCGGTCACTATTATAGGCATACTGGCCTCTTTATTTATCTAACATTTTCATAGTCAAAAGAACCACAAATCAAGTGTTAACCCTCCTACGGAAAAGTTCGACACAAGATGTTCGACAGAGGCTCTGAGCTAATTGTAAAAAAACAAGCCGACTAACTTGATTGTAAGCAAATTGACTTGACGAACAAATTCACCAAGAATTGTCTCTAATCCTACCTGAATCTACTTGGTAGTAGAGATGGGTAGGTGATTTTTCCCCGACGCCCTCGGGACTCACATGTCTCTAGATCGGTATTCGAAGAAGAAAAAAATCCCACAAGGGCAAACATGGACCTTTTGCAATGAAACAAAACTGTTACACAAGCAAAGGCAAGCATTCGATCTCTCAAGCAGGTTACAAGCACACAAGCAGTCATCGTTGAAGGTTTGGGTGCTTTGTTTTGTATAGCAGGAAGGGAAGAGCAAGGGCTGTAGGAACGAAACAGAAGGGGTTGGCACACCTGGTGGTTCTCCTCGCAACGAGATGTGGAGGACGGATCTCAGAGTCAATGTCGTGGCCGTCGAAGCGGCCTTGGGGGCCTCGCGACAGCGTGTCTAGCGTCATCATTTGGAGTCGGCGGCGTGAGGTTCGCACGGGGCACTACAGCCGAGGACAACGACTTAGGTTGCACGGATAGGGTGGCGTCACGATCGGCGGAGTCGAGGCGTAGAGGGGATGAGAAAACGCACAGGGAGAGTCAAATGAATGTGTGGTTTTCGGTCAAGTCTCTATGATTTTTTTAATCGGTCTCCTTGATTGCGTTCTTGGCAATTGATTAGTAGACTTCCTTTGTTGTCATTGATTTCTTTGCATGCGTGCATGCCGGGATGTAGGGGAGAGTAATCTGTCTCCTTGATTGTGTGCTTTATTTGGCTTGATTAGTAGACTTCGTTTGTTGTCCGTGATTCCTTGCATGCGTGCATGTCGGGATGGTAGGGGAGAGCATGAAGGAGGTGTGGATCGCAGGAGGGGAGGCAAAGTGACTCCAAACCAATGTCACACCAAAAAGTGTTCATGTTTTGTTCTTTTTATGTTGTAGAGAAAATGAGCTATTGAGAAAGCAGAGGGTCTAAATGTTGTCTCTCATGGATGGCTTCATGCAATGCACTGAGAATTGAACAACTCAAATTATTGGTTGTCTTTTAGGTTGTTTTATTATAGTACTTCAATTACCCTCAGCTGGAAAAAATGTGAGTTACATTGCAATATTAAATCATATAATGGTAAAAGAGTTATCTCATAGTCCTAAATTTTTGATAACGAGGTGAAACAACACTTCTTTTACTCACCTTACTCTCTTTCGTAAACATCATAAAAATCCCATGTGGCATTGCATGATACTGCTAACATGTACCATTGTACTCACCCTTTGTGAAATCCTCATACCTAAAAGGCTTGTTTCTAAGATGATTAAAACTACTCTTCTTTGTGTCACTGGAGAGGACAAGAGTTGATCTTTTGGGTGACAACGACCTTCTTGATGGAGGATGTAGCCACTAGATACACCGAGCTCTCCACTAAACACAAGGAGTGTGTGCCTTGCCTAGATAGCCCGTTGGGAGTCCAATTTATGTGCAACGACCACCTTCTTGATGTAGCTAATGGCCTTCGCATATGCCAAGATTTTCGACACCAACAACCTTATTGGTATTTATTAACACATACAAAATATGCAAACAAAAGAATTTGCAAGCACACGGATACTAATGTAGCACTTCATCTAGGAGTATTATTATAGAGTAACATGTTTATCCATAGAGAACAAACATGTGAGAACAAGTAAATCTAAGCTTAATTCCTGAGAAGCAACAAGGATGTAGAGGATAGGGATATAGTGATCGCTGAGTCTATCTAGTTCTGATGGTGGCAAGATATGTTTAAGATTGTTCAGTATGACTTAAGAAAAGACGTGCAAATGATAATTTCCTTAGCAACCATGTCCGACTTGGCCTACAAGCGGGAGGTGGACTATAGGTTGGATTCAATGAGGCTATAAAGAGGCACCCTCATGAGCTACCACTGGTCTAGAAGGTAGGGTGCATCTATGAGTAACCGAGTCTAAGAATCATGCTTACACTGTGAATACTAATTCAATTCAAGAGTGATGAAAATTAAAGTACTCCAAAGAGTGTTGCAAACCTGTAGAACAATAATAACAATATTACTTACTTGCATCAGAAGTTGATACCATAGAAATCTCATAAGCAATCTCTAGGTGAACTTGATCCCACAGGTACAAGCCACAGAGGGAGCACCAACATGCCAACACTTCTACCGAACTTCCCTCCCACTCTATCTCACTATTTCTAAATAAGACTTACTGGATCTATCTCACTACATGACTAATCTTCTCTTGAGTGCTTGGCTCTTGATCTTATATAGGGTTTCTAGATTCTAGAGGAGGCTTAGGGTTTCTACTTAGGATGAGGATGCTCTAATCAATAAGGTACAAGGCTATATTTATAGGGGGCTCATCAATTCTGAGCCCTCAGATCAAAATGACTTTGAACAACGGTGTAGATGCAATCTTTAAGGTGATTGATGAACCGGCATAGAAGAGTGAGGCTAAAAGTGGGGCCTATAGGTCAGCCGGCCTATACCTATGGTCTGTTGGCCCCACCTGTCGGTGGGTCAGGGTTTGCTTTGGCGTAAAGTTCTCTTATGTCCTCTAGAACCTTCTAGTGTTGGTGCCCATTTAGAATATGCTTTTTAATCTGATGTATGGGTCCATTTTTTTTTCTTTTTTCTGTTTAATCCCTACAAAAAAACTAGATTCACTATCAGGTAAAAAAACTAGATTCACTAAAATTCATTGAATTTGTTAGTTTCGACCCTAGTTCTATGTTGGTGATCATTTTATGCGTTTTTTAGTTATGTTGAAGGTTCATGATGGATGCTAACTACTGTCAAAACCCTTGTGCCCTTGGAGACCACAAAGAGGTTTGTCTTCTTGTGTCATTATGTGTGTGTGACCCTGTCGAGGGAGTGGATGGCAAAGCTACACCCCAAGGGGCAGTGCTTGGCACCTCTCGAGCCTTGGTGGCTCGAGGCGTTGTCTTCTTGTGTTGAAGGCAAGGCTGAAGCCAATGATCAAGCTCAAGCTCTCATTGGTCCGGAGCCTAGGGATATGTTGATCCCCTGAGCCCAGAACTAAGATGACGTGCTTGCTCAGGCATGTCCCAAATCCTTAGCCACTGATAGGTGTATCCCTCGATCCCCCTCCCCCAAAATCTAGGAGGGATATGTCGGGGTCTCTCGCTCAAAAACCCTTGATCTCGAGGCTTAACATACTCATTCATTAGGATCTCATCACCAAGCCCTTGGGTGTCTCATATGGACACTCGTTGGGTGGTGTTGTATTAGAGGTTGAATTAATTGCTAGATACTCCTAAATTTATTACAATTTTGTATGTTTCCCTTGGTAGTTGTTGTGGCTTCCAGTTTCTTTTCCTATGGACACCCTTGGCCTCCTTCAAACTAACCTCTAGCAAGGGTAGAGGCCAAGCAAGGCCGCCACATCCTCATCATAGCTCTACGCAATGGTGAGAGGATGAAGATCTCTAGATTGGTTTTGAGTAATTAATGACAACCTAGGACTAATCTCTATGCTTAAGTGTTATTTAGTATGAGATGAATCCTACTCAAGTCATGGTGCAAATGTTGATCATGGTGGATGCACGGTGTTGATCCAAAATATGATCAAGTTCATGGACTTGGGAAAACAAGATGGAGAAACAAAATGGGCTCAAGGCAAAGGTATATTTGATAGAGCTATTTTGTTTTGCACTCAACACACCATAGTGGGTGTGAGTAATTTAGGATCGATAGCCAAACTATTAAGAAAGAAATTATTTCAAAAACTTCAATCTCCATGTGCCTCTAGGTCCAATATCATGCATCTTTGATCTAGAGAGCAAACTTCTAACCTAGCGAAATGTTGTGAAAATCTAACTTGGAGAAGTTGGATACTTGGTGAAGCAAGGTGGAGAAGTTGTGGTTTCGGTTTGCGACAAAAGGAAAAGGAGCAAATGACGCCGTGACTGTGGGGGCAGCAGATGCTCTCCCTACGGCAAGATCCCGGCAGTCTTGCTGCGGCGTGTGAGGACAGAGGGAATTGCTGGAAATTGCTCCTCATTAACTAGAATTTTGTGGCAATGGATGTAGGCAGCGGACATATGGACTGGCATCCGCTGGTCCCTAGACAAACGAGGAGAGAGTCGTTGGCTCTGAGAGGCAGCGGACGCTGGTGGTAGTGCATCCGATGGTGCATCCGGTGATCTGTTGACTATTGCGTTGTTATGAAGATCGGACAACATTATTTGAAAGCAGGAAGTGTGGCAGCCATCCGAGCAGCGAACGCGTAGGCTGGCTTGGCGCCAGCATCCGCTAGTCATCCTGAGGAGATGTCGAGGGTGGGTTTCACTCCACTCTATTTAAGTGGGATGGCCAGCCAAGGGGAGGTCTCTCTCACACTTTTGAATCATTTGACATACTCTTGAGCTAGAGCTTCCCTCTCCCTCTGTTACTTGAGTTCTCATTCTTTGAGATATTTGGAAGAGATTTCAAATGCATTTGCTTGTTCTTGCATTTAGAGGCACTTGAAGGTCTTTGTAGCCGGGCTAATTCCTTTTTCTCTTGCAGAGCACTGCTCCTAGCCGGCTTGGTGATTTGGTGGAGGTGTTAGCAAGAGTTGGAGATTGTTCTTGGCCACCTCTGGTTGATTTGTGAGGGGTTCTTGTGCATCCCCGTCGGAGCGATGAATTGCAACTCTAGTGGATTGGTCGTGTCTTGGGTACTTCACTTATGAGTGGTGTTCTTGGAGTTAGCAAGTGCACCGTCTAGCTTGGGCGCCACCCTTGTGAAGGTCGACACAACCGGAGACTAACTTGTCGGTGTACAAGTGATCGACTCTGGGTGAACAAATTGACTTGTTCATTATGTCCTTTGGTGATTGGCTTCATATTGTCTATTATGAATGTATATCCCCATTGGTGATTGGTTTATTGCCTCTACAAGACGGTATAACAAGGTCGCCTCTCTTAGATGTATTTATCTTGCTTGATATATCTTGTGTAGCTTAGTTGATTCTAGTTGCTTTACTTGTGCTAGTTGCTCTTGTTAGTTGTGTAGTGATCTCACATAGGAGTAAAGTAGCAACATAGCCTTGTGTTTGTGTTAGAGACAATAGCTCAACTAGAATTGTGCAAATAGGAGGCTTGCCTAACCATAGAGCTAGAGCAACCGCTTTTACGCAGTTTGTTTATCTAACAAGTTTGCTCTAGTGATTTTGTAGATTTTTTTATTAGGCAATTTGCCCTCCCCCTTAGCCATTTAGGACCTTACAAGTGGCATCGAAGCCGAGGCACCATTTAATTGAGGCTCAACAACCTATGGTGACAAAATGGCATTGAGTTTGCACAACAACCACACCAAGAAGGCATCATCCTTCGATGGAACCAATTATGACTTTTGGAAAGTCAAGATGATGGCACATTTGAAGTCTATAAATAGAGAAGTGTGGAAGGTCACCGACACAAAATTTGAGGTGGCAAATCCGGAGGCGCCCACACCGGTGGAAGAGAAGAAGCTCCAATGCAATGACATTTCCATAAGTGCGCTTCATGAGGCACTTGATGACAAGAACTTTGAGTTGATCAAGTCCATTGTCGTTGCTCATGATGCATGGACAAAGCTTGAGGAAGCATTTGAGGGCACCGAAAGCATCAAGGGGGCCAAGGCATACATCTTGCTTGAGAAGTACTATAGTTTCAAGATGCATGATGATGAGAGTGTGCCGGACATGTTTCATAGATTGTTCACCTTGTGGAATCATCTCAAGGTCGTTGGTGAAGACATAAAAGAGAAGCAATTCAACATGAAGTTCTTGAGATGCTTGCTCAAAAGATTTGGGATGTTGATCACCATGCTAGTGAAGACCAACTTGAAGGATTTGACTCCCAATCAACTCCTTGATGAGGAAGAGGAGGACAAGAAGAATACTGTGGCATTCAAGGCCACATCCTCCAAGGGCAAGGCAAAGAAAGGGCAAGAAAGTGATGATGAGGCACTTGCATTAGTGGCAAATAAGTTTGGCAAGATGCTTGTCAAGAAGGGATATATTCCCTCAAGAAGAAGAAGAAATGATCACAAGAAGGGGGTCCTTTGTTGTGCTTTTAGTGTGATAGTCCGGATCATGTGATTGCGGATTGTCCAATCAAGAAGAAGGACAAGGAGAAGGCCTACAAGAAGAACAAGAAGGGCAAGAGGGTTCTAAACATGTCTTTCGAGAAAGGCAAAGATGGGTCTTTCATTGTGACTTGGGATAGTGATGCTTCTTCCTACGAAGATGAAGAAGACAACACTTAAGGCAAGGCTTTGGCTAAATTTACAACCTACAAGAAGCCATCCTTATTTGGGACATCCTCTACTTGCCTCATGGCAAAGCACACCAAGATACAATGTGATCCCAATGATGATATGTCTTGTGCTAGTGATAGTTATAATAAGAATGATGATGAACCTACTTGAGAACAACTATCTGACATCATTCAACAAACACAAGATATTGCTATATCTAAAAGCAAGAAGTTTAAGGAGTTGGTCAAGAGAGTAAAAGCTCATGAACAACAACTTAGTGAGCTAGGTGCTTCTCATGAGAGTCTAAAGGAAGACCATGAGGAACTAACCATAGCTCATACAAAGCTTGAAAAGGCTCACTCCATCTTGCTTGAGGAACATAAGAAAGAGGTGGTTGTTGCATCATGTGAAATAGGTGTAACATGTGATATTCTTGATGAATCCTTTTATGCACCTATAATTGTGGAAACCGCTAACCCCTCTTGTAGCTCTTCATCCACCACCACCCACTCCATATCCACTAATAGTGATTCATCATTAGTAGTTGAGAATGAGTCTCTCAAGAGAGAGGTGGATGAGCTCATGCATGCCTTAGGCAAAGCCTATGGTAGTGAGGCCCGCTTGCTACCTTTTGTAGAAATTGTTGACAAAGAGGGAGAGATTAGTGCATAAAGGTTTTGAAAGGGATAAAAAAAATTTAAGCACACAAGTAGGGGGCGCAAGCTCATAGACAAATTGTTGTATTTGTTTGTGCACTAACATATGACTTGTTCATTGCACATGTATTTAAATTTCATATATACATGCTTGTGTGGTGTATGCTAGTGGTAGATTGAATGATGAATGATCAACTAGCATCCATAGGAATTGCCTAGACATTTATTCCGCACTTAATTCAAGTGATTTGCTTATAATGTTGATCTCACGAGGTACTTTGAGTTTTGAAGAAATGTCTAGCTATCTACGGTGCTAAGAATGGTGTAAATGACAACTCTGATTGGTATCATGCTTCAAAGGTCCATTTCTTACACCTTAGCATCATTTTGGTAACATTGCTCACCCTCAATTTCAATATTCATACATATGTGCAAAGCTTTGATCCAATCTCTAGACACATATGTAGGGGGAGCCAATGCTACCAAAATCAAACCTATGATGATTGTCCAATCCTATAATCATGAACAAATTGCTTGGACAAACTTGATATGTTCAAAAATCTTTTATCATCAAATCTTAATGAGGGTTATCATCAATTACCAAAAATGGGGCGATTGAAGATCTCTAGATTGGTTTTGAGTAATTAATGACAACCTAGGACTAATCTCTATGCTTAAGTGTTATTTAGTATGAGATGAATCCTACTCAAGTCATAGTGCAAATATTGATCATGGTGGATGCACGGTGTTGATCCAAAAGATGATCAAGTTCATGGACTTGGGAAAACAAGATGGAGAAACAAAATGGGCTCAAGGCAAAGGTATATTTGATAGGGCCATTTTTTTTTTGCACTCAAGACACCGTAGAGGGTTTGAGTGATTTAGGATTGATAGCCGAACTATTAAGAGGGGAATTATTTCAGAAACTTCGATCTCCATGTGCCTCTAGGTCCAATATCATGTGCATGCATCTTTGATCTAGACAGCTAACTTCTAACGTTGTAAAATGTTGTGAAAATCTAACTTGGAGAAGTTGGATACTTGGTGAAGCAAGGCGGAGAAGTTGTGGTTTTGGTTTGCTACAAAACGGGTAGCGGATGCTGCGATAGGGGGCGGTGGATGCTCCCCTGCGCGAGTCTGCTAGTGCTGGCCTAGCGCGTGAGGACAAAGGAGAATTGCTAGAAATTGCTTCTCAATAACTGGAAGTTTGTGGCAATGGACGCAGGCAGCTAACGTAACGGATTGGCATCCGCTGGTCCCTGGCCAAACAAGGAGAGGGTCGTTGGCTCTAAGAAGTAGCGGACGCTGTGTAGCGGGGCGTCGGCTAGCCTTTGGCGCCAACATCTACTAGTCATCCCTGAGGGGTTTTCGGGGGTGGGTTTCACCCAACCTTATTTAAGTGGGATGGCCGGCCAAGGGGAGGTCTCTCTCACACTTTTGAATCATTTGACATACTCTTGAGCTAGAGCTTCCCCCTCCCTCTCTCTACTTGCTTGAGTGCTCATTCTTTGAGAGATTTGGGAGAGATTTCAAGTGCATTGTTTGTTCTTGCATCTAGAGGCACTTGAAGGTCTTTGTAGCTGGGCTAATTCTTGTTACTCTTGGAGGGCACCGCTCCTAGCCAGCTTGGTGATTTGGTGGAGGCGTTGGCAAGAGTTGGAGATTGTTCTTGACCACCTCCGGTTGATTTGTGAGGGGTTGTTGTGCACCCCTGTCGAAGAGACAAATTGCAACTCTAGTGGATTGCTCGTGCCTTGTGTACCTCACTTGTGAGTGGTGGTCTTGGAGCTAGCAAGTCCACCATCTAGCTTGGGAGCCACCCATGTGAAGGTCGACACAACCGGAGACTAGCTTGTCGGTGTACAAGTGAACTCCGGGTAAACAAATCGACTTGTTCATTGTCTCTTTTGGATTGGCTTCATAGTCTACTGTGATTATATATCTCCATTGGTGATTGGTTCATTGCCTCTGCAAGTCGATACAACAAGCTCGCCTCCCTTAGTTGTATTTATCTTGCTTGATATATGTTGTGTAGCTTAGTAGATTCTAGTTGCTTTACGTGTGCTAGTTGCTCTTGTTAGTTGTGTAGTGATCTCACATAGGAGTAATGTAGCAACATAGCCTTGTGTTTGTGTTAGAGACATTAGCTCTACTAGAATTGTGCAAATAAGAGGCTTGCTTAACCATAGAGTTAGAGCAACTGTTTTTTTACGCCGTTTTTTTTATCTAATAAGTTTGCTCTAGTGATTTTTATAGATTTTTTATTAGGCTATTCCCCCACAGAGGATCCTTTACTATGTGGTCAATAGGATCCCAGATCACCGTCAAGATCCCAGATTTACGCCATAATAAGCCTCATCACTGCAGGCTCAACACCATATAGTCATGGACCAACAAGAATTATGTGTTGAGTAGTGCCTACAATTATTTTCTTCTCATAAATTTCTTCATTGACCGATTATAGTTCCCCTAAAGATAATAAAGGTGTCTCTTTCTTGACGATTTGCAATCTTAAGTAAATTAAAAATATTTAAACCGAACCTGATCAGCACAAAGAGCACCAATGGGAAAGAAACTAACACCATTACCCTATACATGTTTTTTTCTTTGAGATTACACAGTACAACGCAGACGCTCAACACGCACGCACAGTCACCCCTATGAACACACGTACGCAAACCCTACCCCTATGAGCACCTTCGAAGGACTGAGCCGGCAAATCTTGAAGTTCCGAAGTCACCACTGGCACCTCGCTATCGACGGGGACGTTGCCTACCACTTAATGCATAGTACCGAAAAATCCTGAAATAAATTCAGGATAAAGTGTCGCACCCGGGATTTGAACCCCGGGTGGGAGCCCCTAACCAATGGCCTTTACCATTGAGCCATGAGCCCCTTGACATTACCCTATACATGTTGGTGCTAGTAGCCCTTAACATTTTTGCTTTAGATAAAATCTCGCTATTTTTTCATGCGAGGGCATTTATTTTGTTTAACTACACCCAACACATACTCCTTCTGGCCCGATAAGTCAAACACTTTAATCAATACCATTAGATAGATTGTTCAATCTATTTTAAAATAAACTTATTTAGATATACAAATGTATTCGGTCAAAAAAAGATAAACAAATGTTGTTAATATATATACTATACTAAGTCTAGACAAACATAAAAAAGTTTTACTAGCACGAATTTGGAATAGAGGAGGGAACCCCAGTTGATGCCTCAATCCGTACGACGTAGCTATCGGTAGACTACCTTTAGGAAAGGAGATCTTAATTAAACTAGTGGTGGATTCGTAATCATTTATTCTGGCCCCCTCTAATAGGAGAGTAATACTAATAAATTAACCGTGCATTATCTTTTTGAACGTAAATTGGTCGTGATGACAGTAAGACCGATAGGTGTGCAATCGATCCGGCCAGATCGAGTATAGTGCCCTACTTGCCAAAAAGCAAAAGAAAAGAGAGTATATGAGTAGTGCCCTGATTGTGAAGCATTAATTTTTCAGTAAATCAAACACTATATTTTCGATAAATCTCTTTGCCCTTTTGAATTCTAAATTATGATTAGCGTGTGATCATGATTAGGTTTGTCCCATCTGTGGCTCCATCAGTGTGCGTACAGTGCATGCACCAAAACTATAACTGACTTCATTTTTTAGTGCTTTGGCCCTCAACCACTCGTGATTTTTTAAATATGCTGTTTCGTGTGCCAGAAGCTATACAAGTACCTTACAATAGCTTGGGTACAATACATGTGTATAGAGTGGCTATATAATCTAAGTAGAGTTATTTTTTCCAGTTTTTTGTGACCAATAATCTTACCAAGATCAAACAGGAGAGCAAAAGGAAATAACAAGTATATATAAAAATTACATTGCATTAGTTTAAAGTTTTGTGGCCAAAATTTTAGTAGAACAACTAATCAAACTTGATTATTCTTTCTCTATTCATTTGTAAAACAATACCCCTTGTCCGCCGGACAACTAGGTAAGATATAACGAGGGTTATTAGAACTGACGAGCGATGTAGAGCGGATCAAGAGAAGCTGCGAAAGAACTCGACGAATCGACTAAAGGACTCGATAGGTGGCCGGAGCTGGGTTGTTTGTTGTATTGATTGGATGTTATCCTTTACAAGGGTCGGGGCTTACATATTTATAGGCAAAGGCTTCACACGAGTCCAAACAAAATACGACTCTAAACAACAAGGAAAACAAACCATAATTTGAAGATAACTTGACCTCCAATCTTTCCTTTCTTCTTGGAGTCCGCAACGTTGTTCCGTTGATCTGACATGGCTGATTGATCCACGCAATACCCTCATTCTCGACTTTGTTGACACGTCAAGCTACCTTAGTTTGTTCTGCTCTTCCTCAGGTTTAGTCGATCCCTGATGACGTCACCTTAGTCGACAACTTCCTTCTCTCTTTTCGGCAAATTCACCCATTTTCGCACACGCCGGCAACTTTGGTTCGCCACGATTTCTAGGCTGGACCTGTGTATCCCAACGGCCTAAAATCTGGTGTCAACACATAAATAATGTAACCAAAAACTAGAAAAAAAAAAGTATAGCTCATTCAACTATACATAACTTATTTGTGGATTTACGAGAGAACGTACATTTGCATACACGTTATGCATGCCATTACAAATATTCACGACGTCATATATAACAAAATCAGCCAGCTGTTGTTGAGTAGCCAAATTCCAAGTATCCTAGCTATTTTCAGAAGGTGACATGATATTCCACGATGTCCCACCTGACCTGACCCAAGCCTGCCACATCACACTCTTCCACAGGTAGCTAGCCCCGGCCCGGCCGGTGATGTATCTAAAACCCTGTTGGAACTAAAGGCTAGCTAAGCAAAGTGCATACATATGGAGGAGTATGAAACCAGTACTCTTCCACGGCACGACCGATGCATCCAAAAACCTATATACATATGCATGACAAAAAGACGTCAAAGAAATTTTCTTTAAATAAAAGAGCCTGTGTATATAATATATATGCTATATATACAAATATAGGAGTGCATACATACATAATGTAATACAGAAGACATGACAAACAAAAATACAGCATCAATGCACCCAGGAGTTGAGCATGCTTACTGATTGGGTACGTACAATACAACAACGGTAAATAAAAGAAAAAAAATCAGTACTAATAAAGAAATGATTACGACGATTAAGCAGTCGACAGCGTGTAGTGGAGACGCTATTAACCCAACCAGCGACAAAAGCCGCAAAGGAGGGACGCCACACTCCCAACCAGCCGCTTCTTCTTTCTTTCCTTTCCTTTCTTTCTTCCTTTCTTCTCCCTCCTCCCATCGTCCTTAGTAGCGTGATTCTCTCTGCCTGCCTGGTAGGCCTCGCTACACTACCTTAAACACCAGGCACCTACTGCAGGCAGGGGAGATCGAGCTGCTGCCTGCTGCTAACGGATCGATCGGATCAGAGAGCTGCTGGCCATGGAGCCTGGTCCCGACGCGCCTGCTGGTGGCGGAGGAACCAGTAGTGCGCCAGCGGAGACCGGGCCGTCACCGTCGTCGTCCTCGGCCGCCGCGGCCGCAGCCTCGTCGTCGTCCAGCCAGCAGCAGGCAGAGCAGGAAGCAGCGCCACCGCAGCAACAGGCCGCCGGAGCACAGCACCTGAGGCAACAACAACAGCCGGCAGCCACCCCAGCGCCGACGCAGGCCCAGCAGGCTGCTGCTCAGCCGCAGCCACTGGCGCAGCAGCCTCCGGCGGGGCTCAGCCGGTACGAGTCGCAGAAGCGACGCGACTGGAACACGTTCCTGCAGTACCTGCGGAACCACAAGCCGCCGCTGACGCTAGCACGCTGCAGCGGCGCGCACGTCATCGAGTTCCTCCGCTACCTGGACCAGTTCGGCAAGACCAAGGTGCACGCCGAGGGCTGCGCCTACTTCGGCCAGCCCAACCCACCAGCGCCCTGCGCGTGCCCGCTGCGCCAGGCCTGGGGCAGCCTCGACGCGCTCATCGGCCGCCTCCGCGCCGCCTACGAGGAGTCAGGCGGACGACCGGAGTCCAACCCGTTCGCGGCCAAAGCCGTGCGTATCTACCTCCGCGACGTGAGGGAGGCGCAGGCCAAGGCGCGCGGCATCCCCTACGAGAAGAAGAAGCGCAAGCGAGGCACCGCCGCCGCGCCTCCGGTCGCGCCGCCTCCTGTTGTAACTGCAGAGACCGCGGGGACGACGTCAGGGGCCGGAGGCGGTGAGGAGGAGGACGACGACGACGACGAACCATCGCCATCTGCAGGTGCACCAACACAACGACAGCAGACCACCGCGCCAGCATCCGCCTCGGCTAGCGCTCCTCCTCCTGCAAGTACATCCAGCGCTAGTGCAAGTAGCAGCAGTGCGGCCGCGGCCACGACGACGACAAGGAAGGAGGAAGAAGGATCCGCGCCAAGCTCGTGATAAGTGTAGATCATCTCCTACTAGCCTTTTGATTCAATCATATCATCACCAGCCTCCCAATTCTAATCCCACACCACCTCCATCTTAAATTTTTAGTTGCTTATTATTACTATATATATTGTTATTGTTTGATGGTATAAGAGAGGTCTAAGGGACTTGTAGGATCATGTTAGGAGGGGTACATACATAAACATATATCAGTTCACTTGAAGAAAAAAATTAATTTGCATTGCAGGAAGAGTATAGTAGAGAAAGATAAGTTCTTCTTTGCTCCAACTCAGCAATATATTTATATATACACATATCTTTCTTCATATATATTCAGGATATGATGCATGCTCAAGCTTTTACCGTCTGCTGATTTGAGTGCTATGGGATCAGTCACATTGATATGAATTTCTAGCTAGAATGATGTCTGTGTTCCTGCTTAACAAGTAATCATGATTTGTCTCAGTAGTGCAGCCTGTGGAAACTCTCATCATCCACTATTATATTCTCTCTTAGTTTATTTATTTTCCCTCCATTTTCTAGGTCCCATTCATCACTACATATTCACATTTCAGTCTCAGATGGCACTATCGCTCGCTGGAGCGGAGAACATACATAGCTAGTAGGGTCCACACACATATATATACATAAATGTTTGAACAGTAGTTGTTGAATGGACGTAACCTTCGGTATTGTATATACAATTCTATATATACAACATTAGTTGCGATGTCCTTGCAAAAGGAAGAAAAAAATAAGAGTTTTTGTTTTGACTTCCGCAGAGAGCGAATGATCATCAGCACCCTAACTAGCATACATATTTTAATGGTTAATTTCTTTAACAATTTCGTGGTTGCCTTGTGTACAGTTGCAAAGAAAAATAGTGCGTGTGAGTACACCAAAAAGCAGCACATCACATGTCGGTATCAATACGATATATCTGGATTATATTAAATGTGCAACAGTGCATATATATATAACATAAACTTCTCGAATCCATGCATATAATTGCTTCTCTTGTCATCACATCTTTACTTATTTTCCAAGTGCAAAATGCCGTCTCTCTCGTCCTTTTCTTTCGGTTTCGTTCTATTTTTGTTTTCTGGTGATCTCATCATCATCTTTTTGTTCTGGCTGCCACTGCCAGCATGCATGATGAGATGATATGTCATGTTGTCTTGATCATTTGTGTACCTGTATTTGGAGTTTCTATTGTAATGACTCCCCAATGGTGCGTTATTCATGCGCACGTATATAAATAATAAAATGTTTTTTTTGAGATCTCATATATAGGCTAATTGTTCATGGATGTTGTCATAAATAAAAGGGAAAAATATGTATTTGCGGATAATTTAATTTCTGGTCGGTACATTGATATTTTATAGTCATGGAAAAGTGTAGGAATAGGCTAATATATTAAAGTAGTACCATTAAGCTTAAAAAATAAAGTGCAATATATATATAGAGAATGTTTTATAGCTCCATTTGTGTCTTTGAGATGTACTCAGCATCCAAAATAGGGCACTCTCTTTTGTGGCTAGAGATGGTGGATAGTTATTTATTATCTTAAAAATTTCTTCAAGATACATGCTCCCAGCCCCGATGCTTTAGAATTTTAAAAACTGACAGCTGCAAATCAAACTATATGGAATATGTAGTATAGTGGTTCTTGCTTTCATCTGTTCATTCTCTAAAACAAAAATCTATGGGAGTTCCAGGTTCCAACCTACAAGCTGGAACCTGGAATCCACTAATCATAAACAGAATTTAAATAGATTAATTAGGTTGTCAAATGCAACTACTGCTACATCTTGGGAGTTCTTTATCATGTTTACATGCATCTAAAAGTGTGTATATAATTGCTACTTTCTCTGTGCATATCGCCTCATTCTCCTTGCAATTGCATAGTGTATGCGTCAGCCTGAAATCAATTTAACTGAGCATCCAGAACGTGAAAAGATCAAAAGGATACAAAATGGAAAAAGGAACATGGTAATAAGGGAGAATCCGTTTATATGGAGAGAGTACATTCAACAGGGAATACGGGGAGTGTTCACTTGCCATAGATGAACCCAAAAAGTGTTACAGTTTCCCGTCACATCGAATCTCTTAACGCATACATGACGTATTAAATGTAGCTAAATAAAAAAACTAATTACATAGTTTAGTTGAAAAGTATGAGACGAATCTTTTTAGCCTAGTTAGTTCATAGTGGGAAAATAATTACCAAATACAAACGAAAAGTGCTACGGTACTCGAACCCAATATATTTCACCAACTAAACACCCCCAAGTGTAAAGTAACTGAACCGATCTGGTAAACTTTGTTTTGCCCTTTCGGTGGGGGAGATGTGAGGGTTTTTTTCCCGACAGTCGGTCAGAATGAAATCTAGTACACGAGTACGATCTCCTTGAGAGACGAGCAGCCGTTTGAAAAATGGCAAATTCTCCTTGTACAGCACCGCATGCAGGGCCAGTCAGATGATGAACAGTGTCATTGACATCTCAAAAGAAACCCACAGAATGATATGGGTGGCACCCAGTACTGCTCCTGTGCTCCAGTTCTCTCAGAATAGTAGTTCGCCGTACATGTGATGATTCTCTTCGTCTCTGCTCGATCAGCCCGTCGATGAGAGAGCGAGGCAAGCTGGGAGAGAGACGATGGAGAGCCATGACTATGGGGAGAGATTGTAGTACGTACGTATACGTCTGTGTACCCTTGCAGGCTTGAATCCATGGCGTCTCTCTCTCCTCTCGTGGTTTTTGGCTTTTCGTCGGTCGGCTCGCAGCTCTTTTACTCCTACCTACCTTCCTCCGCTCCTTTCGTTTGCTTTTGAACTAACGTCACACCGTCGCCCCCATGGTGGCCCCGCGCAGTCAGCGGCAAGTCCAGTACCGGATCGATCCTCTTCTCTTTCTCTACTCCATCTGCAGCTGTGTAGCAGTTTTGGAAGAACTCAAGCAGTTTTGGATCCATAAAAATAATTTTAGATTTATTTTTCCAAAACAAATAAAATTCAAGGATCTAATAGATGGATTTTGTGAAGCACCTTAAATGGTGTTCTGGAAACTCAACTTTGGTGAACAAACCCTTCCCTTCTCGTCGACCGCCACAATGCAGTGAGGTCGGATAGGTGTGCAATAGGGTGTGTTTGGTTTGTTGGTTGATTGGAGCCTGGTCAGCAAATGTAGCCTGCGCGTGGCGCAGGTCTGGTCCTCGGTACCCAACTAGCTTGTGTTTGGTTGTTACACTACTACAGAATCGCTCATCACTACCGCCGGTATCACTGCCGAAATTTAGTCCACCGGCAGCGATGAACCATACCCGGTGATGATGATGAGCCGCTCAGCGCTGACAACGAGAAACTCCACGGGCTCGACCAAATCCGGTAGTGAAGATTTAGATCACCACCGGGTTGAATCATTCCCCGGCAAAGTGGTCTTGATGGACACGCATCACTTTCGCGGGTTTGAATTAGAACCGATAGCGATTTCAAGATTGACACAACCGGGCTGAATTAGAACCGATAGCGATTAACTTGGGAGGGGAAGCAAAATACAATGACAAGGAACGATAAAACAAACAATGTAAACAGATCAGATTGACACGCATCGGATTAACAAACGACCGATCCATTAACAAAGCGACACAAACCAAATTAAAGCTGTCATAGAAACAACCGATACAATAAATTAACATAAAAAGAAAGCGGTGGCCTAATTAAGCCGCCTTCTTGGGCCACCCGCTGGCCTTCTTCTTCCTGGCGGCCGACTCCATCTCCTCTCTAGTTTGGCCGCGGTATCCCCTCAGCGAGGTTATCGGCCAAGTACTCGACCGGAGGGCGATGATGGACTTCTCCTCCAAGTGGTGATTCACCGTTGGCGGGCCAACTTGGTCGGGCCAGTTTGTTGAGCTTGTTGCGGGCGGCGAGGCGTGCGGGGATGGACTTCTCCGTGGGTCGGCGACCATGTCGATCGTCGGCGGCGTCACCGACCCGGCCCGGCCATCGTGAAAACGGGGGTAGAGAGGGAGTGTGTTTGGAGAGCGGAGTGTTGAGAGCGGACCGGAGATGGGGGTTTATGTGCGTATAAATAGGACTCAGCCGCGGTTTCTAAGACGAGGGAACAGTTGAACACAAGTGATAGAAAATTAAGATTGACACGCATCATAATAAATAATAAACCGATTCAAGGAAACAAGTAGAACCCAAATTAACGAAAGATAAAGAGATTGCCATGCAAAGCAGTTAACCAACAACCGAACCATTAGCGAATTAACCACACGGATCATTGTATCTTACACATCCACACAGATCGGATAAACGAAATTAACATAAACAAATAAAAGAAGAGAACCTAGGCCGCCTTCTTGGCCTTCTTGGCCTTGGCGCTTGGCGGCTTCTGGCGGCCGCCTTCCCGGCCTCCTCCTCCGGTTTGGCGGCATCCCCTCGGCGAGGGTATCGGCCGAGAGTCGATCCGGGAGGGCATAGAAGTTGGCCCTCTCCTCGAGGGGCAGATTCACCTTTGGCGGGCCAACGTCGTCGACCGGGCCGTTCGGCTTGGTGAGGGCGGCACGGAGGAGGTCAACAGCGAACTTCATCTCCTCCCGGGTGGTGGCCATGTCGACGATCGTGGGCGGCGAGTCCGGCTTTCCCGTGAGAAGGGCACGAAAGAGAAGTTAGTGTTGGATAACGAGAGGGGGGGGGGTATAAATGTGGCGTTTCCAAAAGACGGTTTCTCGGAAAACGTAACCGGGCGACCGCTGCGCCCAATGGCCGTCTCCTCGGCACTCAACGGCGATCGTATTTTCCAAAGCACAACCGACGAGTTAATTGTTTGTTTTTTGACAAATTTTACATTGAACAAGTTAAGATTCAAATCAAATTTAAGCGCTATTTAATTGTAATCGCTCTTTGAACTGAAACGAAAAGCAGATTCGGGAGAGGAGCAACACACAACAATAATATATATATAATTTTTATTTTATTAATATATATATATAACAGAACATATAATAAAAATGATAAAAAACAAAAAAAGAGGAAGGCCGTAGGCCTAGTCCTCGTCCTCCTCCTCCTCCTCCTCCTGGCCGGGGCGTCGTCCTTCTTGGCTAGGGCCTCGGGGGGCGATCCCGCCAACCGCTCCACCTTGGGAGCGTAGTGGTTCATCTTATCTTCCGGGGGTGGATCCACCCTTGGAAGAACACCATGGCCGTCCGCCAACTCCTTCACTTCACGAAGGCGGGACGGAGACGATCGAGGGTGAAATCCCTCTCGATCATCTCCCGAAGGCGGCGCCGATCGGCAAGGTCATCGGCCGCCGCCCTAGCCGGCGGCCGAAGGTCCATGCGGCGGTCCCGCTTAGGAGAGGCGGGACGTGGTCGAGTCGGAGTCGAGTCGGAGCCGGGGGCGGCCGCCGGCGCCCACCACCGGTTCCTTGCCCTTGTCCTCCGCCGCTCCATCTCCTCCCCGGGTGCGCTTGTTGGATCCCGAGCCCTGAGGCAGCCATGGCGCTGATGAATGCAAAGGGAATGTGGTGGATTAGAGAACCGGAAAGGATGAATGCCATGATCGAGTGTGTGCTTAAATAGTGATTTAGCCGGGTTGCTCCGGTTCCCCACGATCGAAACGCGGCGTCAACCCAACCGCTTGGAATTCCACGATCGCTGGTTGGAATTCGCGACGATCTCTCTGGCGGCCGCTGCGTTTCCTACGACGCACGGTTGCGCTTCGAATTCCTGGGCTGCGTTTCCAATGGCGCATGGACGACAACAGAGTCTCCACCTTCATTGATCACTGTCGGGCCCACACATGAACTGGCAGTGATTAACAAATCGGTGAAACAAATATTTATATCTGTAAAAAATCGATTTATTGAAATCATTAATTTTATCTCAGCGTTAATGCATTGAGATTTCAACTAACCCCGTTCGCCGCCACGTACACTCCATATTATAAATTTTCATTTTAGTAATGCGTATATAGGCCGCCGTGTAGGTCATGGCCTGCGTGATACGTCATGGCTGCAGCCTTGAGAATCGTGTTGCTCTAGTCTTCACTACCGGTTCCGCTTTAATTAAATCGACGGTGTCTCTCGCTTCCCATGAGAAAAGGTCGAGCACCGCCGCTGCGTCGACGGGTTATATCAATGTCATTAATAACACCGTCGGGTGCACTTTCGGCGACCGACGGTGATCACATATATCATCTTTGCCGGTGGTCACTACGCGGCGGTGTTATGGAGTATCACCTAGGGTTAAAACCGAGAATCGGCGGTGTTTTGCATTGTCAACGGGCGAACGATGCGCATACGGCGGCCGATCCCGCACCATTGCAAGCGGGAGCACTTTGTTGCCTCGTTCTCCGTACCACGGCCCACGGTGCTTGGTTTATGCCGGTGCCAATTATCCGCGGTGAGCGGCCATATCCTTTGCCCGGGTGCCTATTGAAACCGGCGGTGATCGGTCATGTGGCCTATAAAACGGTTGTGCGGCCCTTAAGTTTGCAATTCAGTTCTCTTGGTCCTCTTTCATGATACTCTTGATTCATTTATTGTTCTTCTTCCTCGATCTTCTCTCGCTACTCTCCACATACATATCTATGGCCTCTCTATGGGAGAAAGCCCTCCACATACGGATATCGTTCTTATGCATCTTAGGCCACCAAAATGGTTCACACACAAGAGGTGCTACAAGAGTCTTGCGAAGATTGAGCAAAAAAGAAGGTTAGAACAGTTGTGAGATTCACGGAGCCATCCGGTTACGTGTGCTTGAGAGGCTGGGACAATTTGGATTTATATGTCCATATGAGAGACATGGCATTCTCAGGATAAGATCATATCGATTTATGAAAATTGCTTCAATGAAAATCTCCTTTGGTGATCAAAGCGATTTTCATAGATTAACAAGATCTTCTCTGCGCGAGTGCCTATGCATCTTGTCATTGGACGAAACCACGGCTTGGTCCGGCGAGAGAAAATCTATAAGGCATCCTTGCCGTGGATTCAATGTAAATCCGAGTTATGCCCTCCTTGTAAGATCGAGCACAAGAAACCTCACAGAGCACCGATGGAACATCAACGGCGCCGATGGGCTTTCAAAATCCCATCGGAATTTCATCGGCAAGAATCACATAACCTTTGGCGTTTTTATTTTAAATGTGTGTTGGTATAAATTAACACACACGTAAAAATCCAAAGCGTCACGGATACCGATGTAGCTTTCACCGGGAGTATTCCAAGGTATCGATTTCCACGGGGAACGTGAAGTGCACTAATCAAGATAATAAGTTGTCCAAGGATAACTATGGGTTTGTGGGGAGAGAGAGAAAGTTTCTAAGGCTTCTCTAATAGATCTAGGAATCAAAGATACTTCAAGATTTATTTATTATGGGACATCAGAACACTAGCCACGGAAAGGGATGAGAAGGGGGCTAGGAAGCTCCGACTACGGTCCTACAAACACCAATCCGAACGTGGTGGAATACGCCGGGTCCGTCCGTTGTCACCACCAGGGCTACCACAAACTATCAGGTGGGATTGGGTGCAATTCGGGTAACCACTAGACTAAGCACCACGCCTAATCTAATAATTACTACTCTAGCGTTATAAAGACTAGAGCACTTGATGCAAGCGGGAATCTAATAAATAAAGTAGAAGTAAATGTTGAATGAAAGTAAATAGAGAGCTTAGAATTAATAAATGAAGAACACGGAGATTCGTTGAAGACGAACTAGTTGCCGCAAGATTACAATGTTGATGAAGATCCAACAAGTCCGGCTCTTCAACTCTCTCCTCTTCTCTCTCCTTGATCTAATTACAACTAGATGAACTAGTTGAACTAGATGAACTAGATGAACTAGACAACTAGACAACTAGAGGGATCTCTCTTCTAATTGAAACCCTAACTTTTGCTCTGTAGATAACTAATGAAAGATAATGAGAGAGATAAGCCTTGGGGTTGACCCTAGGGCTGCTTATATAGTCCTTGGTGATGAGCGATGACCATTGGATTAAACCGACCTTCAATAACGGTGTAGATACAACCTCAAGGTCGGTTACAAAACCGACCTAGAAAGATGAAGCCGATTGGCTCTTGAGCCGGCTGGCGGTCGAAAGGGCAAAATAGACCGGCCACCGGTGGGTAGAACCCTCTCGGCCTCTCGTTTCTTCGGGTGTCTTCGGTACCTTCTAGAATGTTTTTAGTCCACATTTTGGGTCGAAGTTACTTCACGGTCAAGTCTTGCCATTGTATGAGATGTATATTCCGTAACTTTCTCCATTCTTCTCTGCATTTATCTGTTAAGTCCACGAAAAATATATAAATCACCAAAGCTCGTGGAATTATGTTAGTAAAGCCCCTAGACTTATGTTGATATTCATTTTATGCCCTTATTTCATGTTTAGTTGACTATTAATATTATGCTATAACAGGTGTCAACAATGTGTTTGTACACTTTGATGAGAACATTGATCTATTCGTGGAAAGGTCTTTGTTATCATATATGTAACTTTTTTCAAGGTCTTTGTTATCATATTTGTAATCGGATATTGTAATCGGTTTGCTCCTCTCTATATATATGTAATTGTGTTCCTTTCCAATGGATGTCTCCTCTCTATATATATGTAATCGTGTTCCTTTCCAATGGATGTTTGCATTTATATATCATCATACGGCGCAGATTCTTATTTTTTTCAACGCCCTTCTTATCTTTCATGGACGAACATAAATATATAAATGCTCTGTACTAACCGAAAAGTTGGTAAACATCATTGAAACACACAACTCAGTGAAAAAGAAAGGTCCAAGTAATCTCACGGCAGTGAAAGATATTACTAAACTATCGGTTTGAAATATATCACTGCCGGGTTTTAATAGAGCGCCAAAAAGTAAAAGATACAACACTACCGGTTTGCAAATAAGAAACCGATAGTGATGAGCCTTCTATCGCGTTTATCACCTAGTATTTAGGAACCACGAAGTTTGAGATTTTTGGCCTCAAACTTTTTCCTAGACGATGCACATGCCATGTGTGAAGGAACCACGAAGTTTGAGAATTTTTGGATAAGGTTTGGTATTTTTCTCAATTAAATTGAATTTTTACGCGACGACCCTGAGTAATTACAGGTTGAACTGGGGTTACCCACTAACAGAGCCAGGGTGGTGCCAAAATTTTGCACATGGTCTCGTGTGCCCTGGGTGGCAATTCGGTGTGTAGGTAGCTACAAAATTCAAAAGTTTGCAAGCTGTAGTTAACCTCCTTGTATCGTGTTTATCACCTAGGAAAATCTAATAATAAAAATATCGATCGGAAAAAACCTAAGATCTTGTGTGGGGGCATAATTTGGGTGTACATGGTTGTACAAAAAAATTCAAGACATCTCTACATTGTGGGAGTATACATGCTTCACAAAGGTACATGACCCCTTTCATTGGAAGCATGACTAGACAATTACATCCATAAGCTTTGCTGGGTCATCTTCGTTCCGGTGTCGTCTATGCCTCAAACTTTTTCCTAGACGTGCACATGCCATGTGTGAAGGAACCACGAAATTTGAGAATTTTTGGATAAGGGTTGGTATTTTTCTCAATTAAATTGAATTTTTACGGCGACCACGAAAGTAATTACAGGTTGAACTGGGGTTACCCACTAACAGAGCCAGATTGGTGCCAAAATTTTACACATGGTCTCATGTGCCCTAGGTGGCAATTCAGTGTGTACGTTGCTACAAAATTCAAAAGTTTGCAAGCTGTAATTAACCTCCTTGTATCGTGTTTATCACCTCGGAAAATCTAATAATAAAAATATCTATCAGAAAAACCTAAGATCTTGTGTGGGGGCATAATTTGCGTGTACATGGTTGTAAAAAAAATTCAAGACATCTCTATATTGTGGGAGTATACATGCTTCACAAAGGTACATGACCCCTTAATTTCATCGGAAGCATGACTATACAATTACATCCATAAGCTTTGTTGGGTCATCTTCGTTCCGGTGTCGTCTATGCCTCAAACTTTTTCTTAGACGTGCACATATGCCATGTGTGAAGGAACCACGATGTTTGAGATTTCTCGGCCCCAAACTGGTTAAGGCGACGACATCGAGTAATTTCTTAGACGTGCACATATGCCAGAGTGGTGCCAAAATTTCTACGCGACGACATCGAGTAATTACAGGTTGAACAGGGATTAAACATGCTTCACAAGAGCATTACATTTAATTGATAGTTCAACACGGTACAATAAGCAAAGTGTACAAACACATCACCTCAAAAACACCCTTCTAGCATCTATGCCCGAGGTGGTTACAATGCTACCCATAATGCTTACACAAGTTAAGGCGGATAGGAGACCTATGTGAAGAACCAATGTCTCTCTGTGTCGGCAAAGGCCTGACAGGAGACGGGGCTCATCACCGTGCGAGGAGCACAAGCATGCATGTTGGCTCCTTCTTTCCGTCTTGATCCGGCAGTCCATGCAACAATGGCGTTGCACGAGCATCACACCCAACTTCTGTAAGCAACGTTGTAGCTTAATCTTCAAAAACACCCTTCTAGCACCTGCTGTATACACTGTCTACCCAAAATAAAATGTTTATGTGGAGGGCTTTCTCCTAAATAGAGGCCATATAAGTGGATAGGTAAATGGGCAAATAACAGAAGAGGTCAACCGGCGCACGATTGGCCATACATGGCTCTCTGCGCGGGGCTGTTTTTATAGGCGGTGGTAGGTGGGATTGAGCGGTGGTAGGTGGCAACAGTGTGATCTTATCATCGTGAGCGGTGGTAGGTGGCAATAGTGTGATCTTATCATCGTGAGCGGTGGTAGGTGGCAACAGTGTCTGATATTACTGTCGGGTTAGCCGACGTTTAGACCCGGCAGTGAACCTTTAATGTCACTGCCGGTGACACTGCCCAATCGGCGGTGATTAACTATAGATATGGGCGCGCGGTGAAAATTTCACAAGTCATTTGAACACCGCGCCATTCTTTCCGACCTCGGCGATATATATTGGGGCGGCGAGCTGAAATTTTCCCCAAGTCATTTCAACCCCGCGCCCCATTCGTTTCCCCACCGGCGTCGCCGACGGAGCACCACCACCACACGCCGCGAGTCGTCCGTCGCCCCCCTACCGCGCCCCCGCCGTTCTCTTCTTCTCCGGCGTCCCCCAACGCCCGGCGCTCTGCGCCCTTCCACGGTGAGAACTAATTAGCCATTTAGTTCTTCGAGATTTTGCCTATGAGAATGAGACCTAATTCGCCGTTGTTCTCGCCTCGCCTCAGCCGCTTGTTCTTCCTCCACGTCGACGGGGGACCGCCGCTACACCGCTCCGCCATCTGCAGCCTCACGCCGTCCCCGTCTAGGCCCGACGCTGTACCTGCCGCGACCTCGAACTCCTCGATTACGCCGGAGCAACGCCCCGTCCGCACCCTCTGCTACCTTCTATGCCTGCGTCTCGCACCACCGAGACAAGACGGGGAGCAGCGGACCGCCGCGGAAGCTTCGGTGAGTGCGTCGGTCCACGCCTTTGAGTTGTTTGTTGAAATGCCCGTGTTGATACATCCAACCTGCTATTTCTCTTTTCTATTTAGATGTTGCTTTCAAACGATTCGGGATCCTTATATAGTAGCAAATGTTTTTTAATTCGGTCTATGGTGAACAAATTAGATTTAAACATTGTGGTCATTTATAGCATGATTGAAGACATACTAATGCTCGAAGTGTGATTGCAATGAGATAGGTGTTGAAATTGATGAGTTTTGTAGTGTTAATAATCTTACTGTACAACATTTCTGAATGACATAGCATTAACATCCTATTTTGGTTGCATGTATAGGCAAACCATGGTGTGGTATGTAGTGCATGTTGGTCAAGTGCCGGGGATCTATCGAAACACGGGAAGATTGCTCTGCTCAAGTCTCGGCTACCCTAGTAATTGTTACAAAAATACAAGACGGAATTTGAAGCTTTCGGGGCCTACTATGGTGAAAACTTTGACTATCAACCAGCCACGGAGATTGATGAGAAGCCTCTCTCCATAGATATGAAGATTAGGAGAATTGCGACTTGGCTTATGAAAGATGTCTTGATTTTAGTTATGTCCATTGTGATTGTTTTTCTTATTTGGAAGTTGATGTCCTAGGCTGAATTTCGTAGAACATTAGGTGGAGTTAGTTGTATGTAACCTTTGAACCATGTAATGTTTTGTCGATTTTATTGTATATATGATGCTTTTATCGGTTTAAAAATAGTTGATTTCCACTAATAAATTCAAAAATATAAAATATTTAAAACAAAAAACGCCGGGTGGCATGGGCCCGAAAGGAATGAATGAGAAACAAACCGGTAGTGTAACTATACCAAACACTATCGGTTTGAAGTACTAACCGTCATCGATGACACAAACATCATTGTCGGCCGCATTAACCAACCGATAGTCTCCACTCTAATAACGTTGTCGGGTTGAAATCACCGACGGTGTTCACGTAAAGTTCACTGACGGGTCCAAAGTAAGCCGCCATTGTTAGCTCTTCAATACACTGTCGGCTCAATCTAACCCGATAGTGTTATCCCTTACGATTTTGTCGGTTCGTTAAAGCCCGACAATGCTCCCAATATCAACTCGCCGGTGACTTCGAACCTCGCATTGCTTGGATCAAAAATGCCGCCCGATCCGTGGAACACCCGGCGGTGTTCGGTGACGATGCGCTACCGGTTCGATATCAAACCGGCGATCTCTCCTCGCATCACCGCCCGGTGTTTTGACCCGGTAGTGTTTCAAACCCCACATCACTACCGCTATGGTTACGCCGGTTCAGTTTTCGGCGGTGAAGGGGGTTGTAGGCCGGCGGTGATGGACAATTCGTAGTAGTGTTACCGATAAAAGACCGAAGGTCTCCCTCGCGTTGTCTCCCTCGGGGGCGACTCGGGGGCCGCGCCGCCGCCAAGCCCGCCTCTCCAAGCTGCCGACGAGGTCACCCCTGCTCCCTCGGCGGCGGCGGCCGGCCCGGCGGGGAGGGCCCAACGGGCTCTCCCCACCCCCCGTCTTCCTCCTTCCCGGTGCCTACCCGTGCTCCCCACCCCACCCCACCCCCCCTCCTCCTCCGGCGTCGGCGGCCACCGGATCCAGGCCCCTCTCCGGTCGGTCCGGGCCCCGTGGCGGCCGGATCTGCCCGCCCCGAGGTTGGCTCGGTCAAGGCGCGGGCGGCGGCGGACTCTTTGGCGGCGGCGCTACCGGCTGCTCGGCGTCGGCGGCCGTGCGGGTGGCGTGGCCGTCCTCCTCACCGGTGGTGGGTCGATGGGCGGCCTTGGCGGGCCACATCGCGGATGGGGCCCGCGTCGCCGGGTGTCGCTGCGGCGGCGACACTCTTCTTCCTTGACATCGCAGCGAGCGCGGGGTGCGCCACCGGGGACAGCCTCCATGCGGGCGACCCGGCCCTCGTCTCGCGGTCGTGCGGCGCGGTAGCGGCGGTTCGCTTGTGGCGGCGCCGCGATTGAGGCCCGTGCCACCACGCCGCCCGGCCCGTCTTGGCGATGCTCGCGTCATCACCTTCCGGGGTCGGCGTTGACTACTTTGCGTTGGCGGTCCTTCGGCTGCCGATGCATTAGTAGACTATCAAGGATGGCATTTGCGGATGGCGGCGGGTGAAAACCTCTCTCCCAAGCCTTGCGCCTTGGGTTTGACAATCTTGGCGCCCCGTGTCATTACCTTCTTGAAGGCGTCGTCCATTCCTTCCGTCGCCGCGACGCCGGGGCTCGGGAACGAAAGTTCCGGTGGGTGCTTCTCAACACAAGCGGCGCCCGCGAGCGTCGTCCCCTTCTTAAAGGCTCCATTGAACCCATCGAGCTCCTACGTCGCCTCACAGTTCTGCCCCAACCTTCAATGTCGCTCCGCCGCCGTTCTGGCCGGCCTTGTTCCAGGGATGATGCATCGTCATCGTCGTTGTCGTTGTCTGGTCGTGGACCACCGACGTCGCATTTCAATGACTGGGACTTCCATTGCACATTTTGCTCATGTCCCTCGGGCTTGGCATGGCGATGCTGCAACTCGCCTAATGACTCAACCTGGCCTGTCTCGCTTGGATATCAACGCCATCGTTGTTGCCATCGTCGTTGTTGGCCAGGGCCACCGACGTCACACTCGGCTTGGAGTCACCTCGGGGGTTGACGCCATCGCTGTCGCCATCGTCGTTGCATGGCCGTGGGCCACTGATGTCGCACTTAGATCCACCTCGGGCAGTCGCTGCCGAGTGTGTGATGCCCCCTAGTTTCTTGGCCGTGTGGATTTCAGCGACCGGGACTTCCACTCCATTCAGTCGGCGTCTTCCGAGTCTTGGCCTAGCGATGCAACATTTCGCCTAGTGTGTTGTGTTGGGTGGCTCGGTGGCGGGCTCCTCTTCTTCTTTCACCCTTATGAACACACGTACGCAAACCCTACCCCTATGAGCACCTTGAAGAAGGGCGAGCGGCAAATCTTGAAGTTTGAAGTCACCATCGGCGCCTCGCTATCGACGGGACGTCGCCTACCACTTAATGCACAACGCAGGAAAATCCTGAAATAAATCCGGGATAAAGTGTCGCACCCAGTATTTGAACCCTGGGTGGGAGCCCCCCAACCAATAGTCTTTGCCATTGCACCGTGAGCCCCTTGACTACGGTGGGCTGGGAGTAGAGGTGCAAATGGTACGGGTATTTTCTGACCGTATCTGAGTTCAAATACATTTAGAGTTCATCCGTCCGTATTCGAATCCGAACATATGAATACTTAATTTGTATATTTTATGAAGTTGATATCCGGAACAACATATGAATACTTAATTTGTATATTTTATGAAGTTGATATCCGTTCCGGTATACCTGGTACTACTCATATTCGAACGGTCGAACCTAGATCCAAATAGAAATATGAAAGCAAATGCAATATCACCTACATCCGTCCGTCCGTATCCGATCCTTTTTCACCCTAGCTGGGACAAATGATCTAAACTCTCTCTCTCTCTTGTGCGAATAAAGAAAAAACTCTCTAAGAACAGGGAAGTTTCTAGAGAAAGAAACAACTCTCTAAGAATAGGGAAGTTTCTAGAGAAGTTCACTCATTTCTTGGAAAATAATATGAGGTGTTTAGTTGGTGAAATATTTTGATGTTCGGCAACTGTAGCACTCTTCATTTATTTGTGGTAATTAATTGTTGTTCTATCATGGGCAAATTAGACTCAACAATTCGCCTCACAAAGTACATCTAACCTGCATAATTAGTTACTTCGTTTACCTATATTTGTTGTTCTATCATTAGGTAAAATATTTAATGTGATAGGTAACACTTTTTGGGTTCAGTTTTTGTGAACTAGACAGGGCCATACATTTTGGAGCATCGGTTGTCAATCAGGTGAGATGACGTGGCGCTTTGGAGTCTTGCTCTTGGCTTAGTGTAAACGCGATCGTTCACGGGCGTAGAAGAGACGACGACACGAAATATATAGCCCTCTCCTTTACGCAGGTGTTGTCATGGTGCAGTAGAACGAGAGAATGAGGCGGCACCTCGGATAACCTGGTGACAACCTATACGTCAGATAAAGCTCCTCGATATGACCGACGAAAATGATGGCACGTCTGCTCTGTAGAGTGTGCGTGTTCATGCCAAATTTGCAGCATTATGCTCCTTGTTGGTTGAATTGTTATAGATTATTTTAGAAAAATAAAACAAGAGCCCGTCTAGCTCAGTCGGTAGAGCGCAAGGCTCTTAACCTTGTGGTCGTGGGTTCGAGCCCCACGGTGGGCGTATTTAGTTTTTTTTTTTCACGTTTCCCGATGCATAGGATGGGCCTGTTATCGTTTCTCACAAAAAAAAAAAAGAGAGATGGCCTGTTATCAAAAGTCTGAAACAATACTGGGCCGTGTTGTTTGGGCCCTTTCTTTGGGCTGCTCCATGGTAATGGAGCGTCCCAAAAATTCCACAGGCACCTACAGCGCGATGTTTTTTAGTGTTTTTTTATTACTCGAATTACCATATAGACACCATGCTTTCATATATACGTGTATGTACATGTACAATTATATACCCATAATATAATTATATAGGGAGAATTAGTTATGTGGCCCTGAAAAAGATGGCTCTTTATCATATGGCCCTGAAATTCTATTGCCTCCATGGCCTTAGGTGAAGTTTGTTAGGATCTATTGTTAGTCTTCTCAATGGTTGACACCTCACGATGGGTGTGGTTGCTCCATGGATCGAACCATAACTGAACCATCGATCCATTCAAGACCTAAAGGGGCACCGGTTTGTCCATGATTAGCTTAAGTGTTTGGGTCTAAAGCTCCAATGGGTATTATGGGTCGACCCATGACGTTGGGCATGCAGCTCTGGTTACAGCCGACGACGATGGGGTCCTCATGGAACGTGAAGCTCGCACTACCGCCGAGCGAGATGGAGAGCACGTCCACCCCGTCCTTGATCGCCGCGTCCAGTCCAACGAGTATGGCCGAGCGAGCGGGGGTTGCCCCTGTCCATGGCGGCCTTTTTCTTCGCCGGTGGTGCGGATGTCGCCGGCGAGCCGGAGCAACGGTACGGTCACCGGCAGGAGTCGCGGATGGGAGCCGGACGTTGCCGGCGTGAGCGGCCACGGGACAGGAAGCATCACGTACGAGATCCGCCGCCACTCACGGGAGCCGCCACCACGCACGGGACAAGAGGCAGGGGCGAATCGAACCAAGCCGCCGCCGCCGCCCCAAGACGAACGGGAAGGGAGTGGATCGAACCACACTATCCAACGGTTCGACCGACTTCGAGCCACCGACCCATGCTGAACTAATGGATCAAAAATGGAGTCCATTTGAATGATTTTTGGGGCTGGTTCGAAGAACCTTTGGGCCGAACCGAACCACCCCCATCGTGATTGACACCCAAAATGACTAGGATACCCTTTTGCTTACTCGTTCCTAGCACTCACCACTTCCGACACACATGGTGGCTCGAAACAAAAGGGCGACGCCGCCGCAGGAGAGATGGCCACCGAGGATGCGAACCACCTTGTGCTCCCCCGAGATGGCGCAGCCAACGACAAGCTCCGTGAGCCGGTATGGTGGGCGGCGCGCGGTGGGAATTAACATTCACAACCCAACTAGACAAAATGGTCATTTTTCATTAATTAAAAAGAAAATAAGCATTTAAATTCATGTTGAAGAAGATCTAGAGACCTAAGTTATGGGAATGAACAATCACAACAACAACTCGTCGCTACCTGGCGATTAAACTATCTAAAGACTTGGATTTTTTCGATTAAGGGGATTCACCATTTCCATTATGATCAACGAAAATACATCATAGAGTTTAGAAAGTTCAGAAAGCAATCAGATAACCAAAGCAAGGGGGATAACATCAACCCCAAGACTACAAGCGAGGACATCTACCAGAACGCCCAAAACCGACATCTAACAAAAGAGGGACTCCTAATTCTGCTCCAGATCATCATCGCTCTCTACATCGGTCAGTAAGTTGGGTTGCTCGATTGGGTAGCATCCTTGGTTGAGCAGGTTGACCGTAATCTTCACATTGCATCCACCGTGTGGGGTCCCCTGGCTCTCTAAAGACATGGCTGTGTGTGCATGTGGGCGAGGAGGTTTTTTTTTCTTTCAGCAACTCCAACAACTTGCTAAATATAATAGCCAAATTTTATTAGATGAGGAGGTTTTTTTTCTTTTCTTTTTTTAAGCAACTCCAACAACTTGGCTAAATATAATAGTCAAATTTTATTGTTTAGCTATTTTGTAATATAGAAAACTTGTTAAAAAGGAAGGGATCCATAACAGACTTGCTATTTTACAAAACCATATAGCAAATGGTTATGAATGGCGATATATGCCACCGAGATTTCAGGAATAACATGTTTGCTATTTTGCAAAAACTATGTAGCACGTCTCTTAGAGTTTAATTTTTTATCTAAAAAGCTATATATAACCTACCTACTTCTCCGTTCCAAATTATAGTTCACTTTGGCTTTTCTAGATCCATTTCTTTTACTATATAGTATGTATCTAGACAGTGTATAACTAGGTACATAGCAAAATGAATGTATCTGAAAAACTAAAATGAACTACAATTTAAAACAGAGAGAGTAGCAAAGATATCGCATCTCTTGGAGTTGCTCTTATATCCGCGGGACGAGGAGCTTTGAGTAGCCCCTTGCAGTTGCGCAGCACAAGGCAGCGAAGGCTCCTGCAGTCGTGCTTGCGGTCTCAATATGGTGTACCTCTAGCTAGTTTACAACCTACAGTATGGAAAGCGTCAAAACATGTTTTGTTTTCTACGGAATCCATGACAGTGTTTGGGGTACGGCGTCAGAGTGCAATTAAGAGGCTCCGACCATTTGATTCTGTCTGTTCTTCTTCGATGGATGAGTTGTTCACGGAACCCTATATGTGCGACAGCTTAGCTAGCTTGCATTCTGTCCAAACTATAGTTTATTAGTTTTTACTCCTTCTCTATAGGCTCTATTTTCATTGCATTGCATATCGTATTAGTTTTATCCTAAGTTAAATTTTATATCTTTAACCATCGATTTTAAGAATTTATGTAAGTTCAGAACAAGACATTTATGTTTTAGATTCACTCAAATAAAACTTTCTTAATATGCACTTTCCACAACCGCCGCCCGAAATCGACCCCCCACAAATTGATTTTAAACTAAAAGACAACCTAGCTGATTAATGGAGGCGGTCATATCTAGATAGATCATCTGTTATAAAAATGGCTAGGCTTCCAAGAAAATGCCATCCTCTGAAAATCATTTTACAAAGGCATCCATCTTAGGACTTCTGTCTTTACAAATCTATTTTCAAAGATAGACATCTTGAAAAACGCTATTACCAAAGACAATCATTATTAACATCTGTCTCTAAAAATCGACTTAAGAGAAGACATCTTAACATGTCTGTCCCTAAAAAATAGTTTCATCATAAATTAATTCATAATTTTTTCATATGAACTTGGAGAAAAACAAACTCTATATCAAAGTTGTACCCATCGACGCGTCTACAACTTTGTATTTGAGATTTTTTTATTTAAAATTGTTAAGAGTACAAATATTGTTTGTAGTACATAGATTAAAGAATTTAAAATAATTAGGCAACAATTGTATGTCGACATGGTCTATACCAAAGTTGTAGTTCTCAGTATAACCTAAGTTTTTATTTCAAATTGTTTAGTCCCAAATATGTGTTTTAAGTTTATAGAGTTTGAAATAAATTTAGAATTTCCAAACGTTCTCTAAATTGTTGACATAGTTAATACCAAAGTTGTAGTGGTCGACCTAATCTACACGTTTGTTGTGGATAAGTTTTTCATTTGAAGTCTTTTAGTATCTAAAAAGTTAGTTTTAGGTTCATTTAGCTTAAGATTCAAATTTTTTTAGACAATCTCGGATGGAGGCACGTCTTATACCAAAGTTGTAGTGCTTAATGAGATTTGAAACTTTGTAGTTAATTTTTATGGAGTTCATTAATTCAGCAATCTAAAATGTTGATAAAATTATATCATCTTATATAAGTCATAATATATGAATGTATGGTGTAGGTAAAGGGACATGTTATGGCTAAAATTTTATTTAGGTGATCGTCCCTTAAATTTGTTTTGGCTGCCCCTAGAAATCCCTTGTGCAATAAGTAATGACAAGAAAAAAGAGAACCAAAGAATAATTGGTGTGTAAGAGTATATATAGTGCTTCAGTTCTACTACTACCCTACCAAACTTTGTCGTCGGAAATGTCAGATCACATCACTTAAGTACTGCAGCTTAGTCAACTAGCTTCACGGTACTATGTCTGCAACAAACAAAACAACATGGAAGGAAAGAAAACCCATAGAGCCAAATTAAATCATGTCAGGAAGGTATGCCTATATTTTCTTTAATAAGAATTAGAGACAACATCGATCACACAACGTTAATGGGAACATTTTTTGGCGAGTAATAATTTAACATATATCAGTGTTGTGGGCATCTGCCCCACAGTTTTTTTCCTTCAAAAAATATATTTGTATCATACTCCCTCCATATCACATGTAGAAGACGTTTTGGACAAGATTTTGGTCAAACATTGAGAACATAAATCATGAATAACATTTAAGTCATTGAATTTGGAAATGTAAAAGTTATATCAATAGATTTGTCTTGAAATTTACTTTCATAAAAATATACATATATAGCATTTCAATAAATATTTTTATAGAAAAGAGAAGTCAAAGTTGTGCTTTGGAGACCGTGTCGTTGTCCTAAACACGTCTTCTAATTGCGATACAAAGAGAGTAGTACAGTATATCTAGAACATGATAGTTAGGACAAAAGAAGAAGGAAAAAAAGTTGTTTTATCACCACTAACTTAACTATAAGTAAACTTACTCCCTCCGTATCAAAATACAAGATATGTTCTAGAAAAAGTTTGAGTCAAACATTGAAAATATAAATCATGAATTACTTTTCAGTTGTTAAGTTTGAAAATATGAAAATCGTATCAATACACAAAAATATACATATATAATTTTTCAATAAATATTTTTATAAAAAAATAATGTAGTGCTTTGAAGACCGTTTCACTGTCATAAACATTTTTTTATACAGAGGGAGTACATTATTAGGTTACTACGTTTGCACATATATGCAGTCCACTCAGGGTGGACCTACGTGGCCTAAATGCTAGTTATTCTTATTAATCGGGGGAAAGGATGGGGAAACGTAGTGCCCACGTGAATGTCTCCCAAACAAACATTCACGTCGAGCCCTCATCGGTCTATACATCTCGATCGCCCTGTTCGATTTCTAGGGTTGGGTTAGCTAGCTAGCTAGGGCTTGTCTGTCGTCGTTCCATGGGCAACCCAGCGTTGATTTCCAACGACACTCTGACTCCGATCCTCTCGTGCATGCTCCGCAATTATTATGTTTGGACTCTTCTTCTCACTATCTGCTCAAAGTATGCGTAAAGAAATGGCACCAGGAATCGTGTCAGGCCTTGGTCAAATTGCATGGACGACGGCGGCGTGACCAGCACACCATTAGTAATAACCAATGCATGTTAATCTGTGGTTGGAAAATGCATGTAGTAATAACCAATATCATCATAAACAATTTCACACAAAAAAAATAACTAATCAATTAGCAAAACAAAACCTTACCCTTTTTTAAAAGAAGATTTGCAAGTTGGCACAAACCTGTTGTATCTATATAATGTAGTCTTAATCAACTGTCAATCCAATCCAACACAGTATGACGACCTCGGTGTGTTAGAGCCTTCCAAAATGTAATTAATGGCAGGATGGCACTAGAGACAAGGCTAGTGCAATGTACTGTATAGCTACAACAAGGTAATGTCTACTATTTTTTCTGGTTATTAGTACAGTAGGTCCCAATCAAATCGACCAGCAGATTGTCGTCTATGCATCGATGTTTCTTCATCTCGTGCAGTGCACATGATGGGCTCTGTAAACTAGTCGAACGAAAGAATCTAGCTGCAGGGTGTTGCTTCAACTTGCAATCTCTGCAAAATTATTTGACCCATTAATGAAGTTCTGAGAACCAGTTGTACTGGTTGATGCTCTTCTCGCAAACTGAACCACTGAAAACAGTACTGCGTGAACTATATACGTAGTAGTATATAGTTACAGTACTAGTATAGTATTTTAACTAAGGATAAGAGAGAAAAAAAACAGTTAACATACAAGGTCGATGAATGAGTATGTATATAAGTATGCATGCCTGCTTGTGTCTGCATATATAGGTGCTTGCAAGTTGTAAGGTAGGAGAAATAAATATTCTCTCTATTGGGATTTTGAGTTGTTAGTCAAGTTGCTGTAAATCACACCAAGTTTATAGAAAAAATAATAATATTTTATGACACTATAAAATTTGTTAAGCTTAGGAAGTTTGACTCAACACAAAATAAGGTAAGAACTTGAATTCTTTGCCTACTAAAACTCACACAATAAAAGATTATCTGATTTAACTATAAAACAAGGCATATTCGATCTTCAGACAACCACTCAAGCAAAGTTGTCACATGGTTTTGCCAACATTATTAGGGCACTCACAATGCAGACTCTATCATAGAGTCTAAGTGTATTTATTACCTTCGTATTTATTGCATTTTGATGATGTGGCGCTGATGTGGCGGTGTATTTATGGAAAAAAAACCAAGACTCCAACTCTTATTTAGACTCCAAGTCCACATGATAGAACAATCGAAAACCAATCTCCCACGTGCTTGGTAGTCTAGACTACGATCGAACTCGTATGTCCCTCTATCGTGGCTCCAGATTGCCATGTACGTACCTAGGAACTGTGCACGAGCAGTATACGTGACATATGAATCCGATCATAGCCTAGATTGCCAAGCACGCGGGAGGTTGTTTTTTGGACCCTCTATGCACCAAGAGGACAAGTTCGGGTTAGCAGACTAAGTTGCCAGGGTAATCTGCATGCAGTAGTTCTTGTACTCCAGACACAATTTATTGTAAAATAAGTGCCAAGAGGTGCTAGACCAGTTGGTTTAGCACTCTCATTGGCACCCTTGTGGCGCGGGTTCGAGCCCCAAGTGTGGCACACCCACGTGTTGTTTTCGAGGGTTTTTCCTCGAGCGAGGTAAAAAAAAACTCTCTCATCTATCCCATGCCAAAGCACGGGTCTATGGTCTCCTTATCTCTAGGAGTTGCAGTGCCTCTATGTATGGGTAGAGCAGGGGTTCGGGGGGTTTTCTCGATCTGCATGAGAAGATCTTCTTCTTAAACCTATGGGCTTGTTTAGCCGCCGAGTATGGTGTTTTTTTTTTTTTCGTTAAATAAGCATAGAGTTACTTGGGTTACGTTTTTCTCATGTGTCCACCATCATTTTATATTTCTGGATAAATATACACCTACAAATTTATACACAAGTGAAACAAAACATGTCGACACCAACAATATAACGATGGAGGTCGATTGTGGCACTCACAATGCTAGAAATTATCATGGTTTCTATAGTCTTGGACATTATGTTAAGAAACTATCTCCCACAATGCAATTTTCTATCATGATGTCACATGGCCTACTTGTCACTCTCACAAATTGTCTTGGTTTACGTGAAGACCTGGTTTCTTAGTTAGACTTGGTTTCTTGTGTTTTTCCTCTCTCTCTCTTCAATAAATATAGCGCCACATCAGCAAAAAACAATAAATAGAGGGGTAATAAATGAGGATAGAAACCATGGTAGAGTCTGCATTGTGAGTGCTCTCATGATGCGAAGGGTTACAAAGGTTGCACATATAGAACAAGGTGAGGAAAAACATTGCCTCGGGAGAGGAAATTCAGGAGGACTCTTACCCCAGCAGCAACGTGTACTGGCTAGTACTGGTGGTATTTGTTACACCCACGGCAAGCACTTGCACTACAATCTACAGAGCTGAGCTGCATTGGTTTTACGCGAAGGAAGGAGTAAACTCCACACTCCACACTGCTCGTTTGATTCTTTGCTTCAAGTCCACGATCTAGCTCTCTCGATCATCATCGCTCCCGCACGTTAATTTAATATAATATGAGTTATAAAAATATATAGATATATAATTAAATGAATCTTAGCAATAAGCTAACAATTGATTGATTGATTGATTGATTACAAACCAATACAATAAAATAATTAACCGGTGTACTTTACACAATCACGTACTTTTAATTTCATTTTGATCTGGAAGCAAGCATGCGTGCAACTGCAGTGTGTGTATCGTGCACGTATCGGTTCGTGCGTGCGCCACATAGCACGAGTCAACCCGGCAATGCATCCATCACATGCAACCAATCTGACAGGAATTAATTGGCTCTTGCAAGTGAGATTCCTGCTGTGTGTAGTAGTAGTGTCTGTCTGATTAACGGTGACTTTGATGCTTCTCTGCCCAATGGAAGCCTGTCACCTGTGTGTCCACGTTAATTAAGCCCTTGTCGTGCAGCGGTCAGTACACATGTACCATGGGTGACAAATCATCTATACGGTGTAGAAGGCTTTCTTTGAAAAGTTCACCTTTAAACTTTACTGTAATAATTTTTACTGGTTGTATGATTCTGCAACGCCAGGTAGCGCAGCAGAGGGCATCTCTTGAGAGACTAATATATATAATTAACAACAGACATATATACAGATGCTTGTAATTACCCTTGTCTGTCGTCTGAACATACATACATGCATCAGCGATACTACTAGTACGGCGTACACATGCGCCGTCGTCGTCGTCGAGGTCCACTCCCTTCCCCGGCCTCGACCTCTGCCTACTATACTTCTTGCGTTGTTTGTTACTGTAACTATTCAGCAGCTGCTGCGTGTTGCGTGTTTTGTGTGCCTGTGCCCTACCGGCCATGTCGCTGCTTATTTTTTTTCTCGATCGGGCCATTCATCCGTTTTTCATTAAGAGGAGGAAAACCAAATCCAAATACAAAGAGAGTTCATGATGCCGAGTGGACATCAAACAAACGAACGAAACGAAAAGAGAACGAACAACCTATCTACTGGAAATAAACTTGGCGATTACATGATAACAAACTCTGCGACTAGGCCGGGAGGACGTGAACATCCACTCAGGCCCCACGGCGCGGCTTCTTGCGTAGTAGGAAGCGCTCCATGGCCTCCCTGTTGTCCTCAGCAAGAGACCCCGTGAAGGCGCATCGCAACTCATCAAAGGGAGACGGCGTCCTCATGCTCGGCCTCAACCTCGATCCCCATCTTCTTGAGCAACACTCTCCTTGCACGGTCCTCCGGCTTATGATGCCTAGCCCCACTCTTTGCAGCTAGCCGTGCGGCTGCGTTTGGGCATTAGCACCGACCGCGTCTGGCGCGGCCGTGTTTTCCTCAAAACCGGCGTGGAGAGTATGGATGGCTCCAGCGGCTTCGTGAAAGCGGCTAAGAACTCGTCAACCGACGGCACGAGCATGGAGATCGAAGAGTGTGCAGTGCACCCCTCTTCGTCACCACGAGCATCAGTGCCACCAGCGTCATGCACCGGGAGGTCGACCTCGACCTCAGGTTGCGCCTTGAGCTCAGCGTGGTCTGAGCCCTGGGCGGCGAGGCTGGGAGGCTGCCAGGTGCAGCGTCCGACACGACGGCGACTAGTGGGACGGCGAGCTCGGCCTCAACCAAGCTGGCCCACCAGTCGTCCAGTGGCCGTGGAGTGGTAGCTGGTGGAGGGGCACCCACCTGCTCAGCGGCCACCATGGACACAGGGCCCGACAAGACCTCGTCCTCCAGGAAGGTAGCTGGGCGCATGGCGAAGGAGGCCGCGAGCTCAACGAGCATGGGGTCAACCCAAGTGACAGGTTCCCCCCCACCTCCGCCCGGCATAAGCGCAAGCGGGTCAACGAAGCCTTTGCGGACGTCGCCGGGCATGCTCGAAGGCATGCTCGGCAGCGCCCGGCGGCGCCCGGCGAGCGCGACTAGCACCGACCACGGCGTGTGAATCGCCAGCGGCGGGCGTCCCCACGGCGGCTGTGCCCGTCGAAGCGAGGAGCCGTCACCGTCGGCCCGACCGCGGATCGGCGGCGGAACCTTGCGCCGTGCCCGGTGGCCGGCGGCCCGCGCCGAGCGGGCACGGCGGTGGCGACATTGCGGCGACATGGTCCAGCGAAAGCGATTGAAGCGGCGGCCACAAGCTCGGGTGGCGCGGGCCCGCGGCGCTGGGTTTCCTTGGTCGGGCGAGCGACGGGCGGCGGCGTTTGTGACCGCCCGGAAACCATCGGCGTCGGCGTTGGAATACGACGAGGCTCGCCGAGCCCGGCATGCCTCGCCGCCCGTACTGCCAAGCCTACGGCGCGCAGGGGCCGTCGTCGTCGTCTGGCTGGGGACCAAAGGCGGAGATCTTGCGGGCACCAGCGCCTTCAGCCTCGTTTTGCGCTGGTGCGGGCCGTCGCGGCCGCCCGCCCGCCCGGACGGCGCCGCCGTGCACCCACCACCACCTCGGCCGGCGTGGGTGTAACTTCTCGATAGCCCGACGAGCAAAGCATCGAGTACGAGCGGCGGCGGCGCACGCTGAGCCGCCCGAATGAGGGTCGCGTCCTCCCAACGCTGTGCCACTGGAGCGCCCAGCGGAGCTTCCCCTGGGTGGAAGGGGCGTGGGGGGGGGCAGTCGGCTGGGCGGCGTCCTCGGCAGCTGCGGCGGCGGCCGAGCCCCCGCCACGGCGCGCCCGGCCGGCGGCGGATGCGGCGTGGAGCCGCGAGCTCGCCCTCTTCCATCTCGTCCTCGCCGTCGCCGTCGTACACATCCACGATGAGGACGTCGTCCTCCGGGGACCCCGAGTTGGTGGGGGAAGCGGGGGGCGGCGGCGCTCAACCGGGCGTCGGCCTTGCTCGCGTGGGCACCAGCGGGGGCGCACCCGCGTTCGTCACGGTCGGCACCGGTGGCCGCGTCCATCGGCGACGCGACCGCGGACCCGCGACGAAGGAGAGGCGCTGCACCGCCACTAGGGGAGCAGCGACCGGCCATGGGGGCCAGCAATGGCGGCGTCGCCCGCCGGGCTGGGGCATGAGCCGCCCAGGAAGGCCATGGGTCGACGGATCCGGTGGTGGGGAATCGGATCTGGTGATAGGGGGGAGGAGGAGGGGCTGGAAGGTGGTGGCGGCGCCTGGAGGAGGGCGGCGGAGCCGCCATCGCCAGGGGAGGGTCGGGTGGGGGGCTCCAACGGAAACATTTTGTCTGCCGAACGTGTATATATATCATGTCGCTGCTTATAAATATGGCTCGTTTCACACTCCCCAGTCGCCATTGCTTCTATTCGCTGTGCTAGTAGTTTGGTTCAATTCACTGCCGCCGGTCTGTTAGTATTAGCTAGCGAGCACAAGATCGAGCTCGATCAAGATATATTGTCTGTAGACCATCGATATATATAGCAGCACTCCACGCAGCTAGCTGGCCGGTGTTATCTGCTACATGGGCGGTGGGTCGCCGTGCGCGTCGTGCAAGCTGCTCCGGCGGCGGTGCACCAAGGACTGCATCTTCGCGCCATTCTTCCCCGCCGACGACCCCCACAAGTTCGCCATCGTCCACAAGGTCTTCGGTGCCAGCAACGTCTCCAAGATGCTCCAGGTGCTTTAATTTCTGGTCGTTCAACGCCGTGTGCTGTTCTGTGCATGCGTCCGGCCGGGCGTCCACGCGGCAAACTAACTAACGGCGTACATATATCTCTGTGCAGGAGCTCCCGGTGCAGCAGCGCGGCGACGCGGTGAGCAGCCTGGTGTACGAGGCGAACGCGCGGATGCGGGACCCCGTCTACGGCTGCGTCGGGGCCATCTCCTTCCTGCAGAACCAGGTGTCGCAGCTGCAGATGCAGCTCGCCGTCGCGCAGGCCGAGATACTCTGCATCCAGATGCAGCGCCGGGAGGACGGCGGCCCCGACGTCGACGTGGTGGTCCCGCCGCCGTCGTCGCTGGTCGCGGCGGCCGCCGCCGGCGGCGCCGACCACCACCACATGATGACCATGGCGATGCAGCAGCAGGCCATGGCCACCGACGACGTGGACGCCTTTCTCATGCAGAACGCCGCAGGCGCCGGTGCCATCATCCCGCCGCAGCTCATCGGCTACGGCGGCGCCGCATCGGCTGGCGGCATGGGAGAGACGACGGCACTCAAGAGGGAGTCCCTCTGGACGTAGCTAGCTAGCGCTTAATCGCCCAGCCCCAGATTAAGTCAACTTTGCATGTGTGTACGTGGTAGGAGCTGGCGCTACACAGCCAGCGGCAGCTAGCGCACCTTGCTAGCTAATGTAGTAGCTTCCATTGTTTCACTTTTGCTTGTAGCTAGGGCTGCCTTAGTTAGGTTAGGCTAGTTATTAGTTAATTAATTAGAGACTAGCTTGTTTCATCTATTATAATTTCCTCCTTTTAAATCTTGCTGATCTATCTTATTTCTTGGCTTCGTGTTAATTTGTTCATGTGCTGTGTACTTATATATCATCAATCTGAGAACTAGTTAGTTGGGCCAGGGATAATCCTTGATCTAATTATTAATGCATTATTGACAGTGTGTGACATGTGCATGTATGGTTGGCAGCAGGGAGTATATATATCAAAGATCAAATTCAGACATTCACAAATTAACACGCGCGCCGACAATAATGTGACTGGAAACTCAGTTACTGGAAAACTAAGTGAGAGATATGTATAAGGCCGGCATGCGAGGCCAACAACGACAGGCACTAGTTATACATTATCAATGCATATATTCAAAATGTTCTGATTGTGATCAAATGGAGATTAAATATTAGGGCATGCACAGCAGCTAGCACGCATGTGCGTGCGACCAAGTGATCAGATCACATGCATGCATGGGGTGATTAAATAAATTAGTCAAAAGACCGAAATTAGATCGAGCAAGCAGGCCCAGCTTCCTTGTCAGACAAACAACTGTCCCCTACAAATCGAAGCCCGAATCTCAAAAATCCAAAAGGGACGGTGCTTTCTCACGCGATCTTGCTAAATCAAATTCAACGGTACAGCCTTGTATGGACACGAGCACCGTGTGTGTGCCTATTGATGCGGAAGCACAAGATATTTTCTCATGTACCATATGCATGGGCATGTTATAGTTGGTCATAACAATGTCATTACTCAATATATAGTCTGAGCTTAACGACATATCTCAATAAATCCTAGGACCCAACTAACATAGCCTTGAACTTAGCAGAACTGCTTATCTATGGTACATGAAAAGACATATCTCAATAAATCCTTTAACCAATAAGTGATCAGATCACATGCATGCAATCTATGGTATAATGTTTTCTCTCACAACATTAACATTCTCAGATAGCTTAACAGCCCGTACTACCTTTTTCTCAAAATAAACTTGACATCAATGGTTTCTAGACATGTTAGTATGAATGTCATGACGTTAATAGGTCGCCCCCATATTCATCGAAGGTGTGTTTTGGTTCACTTTTGAATAGTACTTCTACCACACAAAAAAAGCATAAAACCAAACCAAAGGGGTAAAACGTGATGCTAAACCCCTTTTAGCCAAACTTTTGGCAACCTTTAGCTTGTTATTGAAGGCATGCCAAAGGAAGAATTTGATCTTTAAAGGAATCTTACATTTCTAGATATATTTAGCAACTCTACTAGTCATACCCCCATAAGTTAAGAATCCATATAAGGATTTGGCCAAGAAATGACATTTTTTCCTCTAAGACCCAACTAACAAAGTCATTACAGTCAGGTATCAAGTTAATTCCCTGAAGCAACTCCCTTAGGTCTAGCCAAGACTCAAAATCATTCATGGCAAGGGATCTTTTAAAGTCCATACTGCAGGACCCATCTTCATAACAATCACTAACAACACAAAGAGGATTTCTAACCAAGGCAAAAATGCCATTATAGGCCACTGAGAGAGGCACTTTCAGCAGCCAGCAGTCTTGCCAAAACTGCACAAGTTTCCATTTCTGACTTGGAAGATAGCCCCTCACTTGCATAAATGTTTAACTTTATGAAGTCCTTTCTAGAATTGAGACCTCCCTTTAATATTGGAGTCAAAGAACCCCCATCTTCTAGATATTTTGCCATGATCTTGAACCATAGCTCATTAGGTTCAGATTTTTTTTTCCAAATCCACTTCACTAGAAGGCGGTCATTGATCATGATCCTAGTGTTTGTTATACCTATACCCCCTTGATCTTTAGGTCTAGAAACCATTTCCCATTTCGTGATGTGATATCTGAATTTCTCCTCGGTGCGTTGCCAGAGAAATTTAGCCCTAACAGTGTCCATTTTCTTATGTACCCCATCATGCAGCCAATAGAAGCCCATGCAATAAAGGGGAATACTAGAAAGGCATGAGTTTGTGAGAATTTGTCTCCATCCTGATGTCAAGAACTTCCTACTGCATGGGTCAAGCCTTTTCAACATTTTTTGAACAATTGGATCAAAAGCCCCCTTTGGCAAATGCTCACCACTCACTGAGATCCCCAAGTACTTCACGGGAAACTCCCCCAAAACACAGTTAAGCGTATTTGTCATAGCTTCTTTTTCTTCTTGTTGTACTCCAAAAGCATACACTACACTTTTATGATAGTTGATCTTTAACCCCGAGAGCCACTCAAAAAAATATAAGATTAATTTGAGATTTCTAATAGACTTTCCCACCATCAATCGTTATTATCGTAACATCAGCATATTGAATATGAGAAATCCCTCGTGGTACAAGATCCCCTAAAACACCCACAATGTGTCCTTTACTAACAACTTTATCAAGCATAGCATCCAGAACATTAGCCACTAGATTGAAAAGGAGAGGGGAGAGTGGATCACCTTGTCTTAATTCCCTAAAAGTTTTAAAGTATAGGCTCCTCTCTCCATTCACATTGATATAGACTTTCTCATCTTTCACCGTTTCCATAACCCATGCAACCCATCTCGTAGGGTACCCTTTCCCCACCATAGTATGTTCTAGGAAAGACCATCTAACTCTATCATACGTCTTCTCAAAGTCAATTTTCATGATGAGTCCTTTCTCAGGATTTACAAGATATGGAGACAACTGAATCTAACTGCTCATACTCTTGGAAAGCACGCTTGGGCGCCAATACTATCAGTAACTTTTGTACAAATTAAACATAACTCATGCTAATCAGTCTATAACAATTAACTCCGCCGTGTTGTGCAGGCTACTGATGCCGCAAGCAACAAGACGTGCGGGACATCGGTCCTCCCATCTTCACTCCACAAAAGGCACTAACGTCCCCTCTAGTAGACTTAGACATTATTATATACATACATGTTTTTTTAATTAAGAATGTTACTTTTTAGAAAGGCTATATATACATGTTCAACTCATCGACAACTCTATACTTGTCTGCCTCTTTCCTTCCATCTGATTTATGCTTGGGGCTCTCCGCAAAGAAAATTTGCTCAGTGTAAAGCCACCATTCAATTTCTGTTTGTTGTAAGCTCACCAATTAGGTCAAAAATGGGATCCATAATAAACTCGTAAATAAAGAAGGAAAAAAAAGGAGCGAGTTTTAGCCCACCATAATAGGTCTAGCCCAAAGAAAGCAGCGATTTGAAGGCCCAACCAAGCAGCGGCCCAAGAGTCAACAGAAGTCAACCATAGGCCCACGGGCGGGCCACACACATCCATCGCACGCTGCCACTGCCAGCTCCGGCCCGAACTCAACAGCCGGTCAACGCCGGGCCGGCGCATGCCTGTCTCCCCGCGCCGCCACCTCCGCCGTCTCGCCCGGCGTATCCGAGCCATGCTCCCCCCTCCTCCGCCGAGGTGTTGTCGGATGGCGACGCTGCCGCTGCGGGCGACGACCGCCGCGCGTGGGAGCCGCCCTTCGACGCGTCCTCGCCTGCGCCGCCCATGTCCTACCCGATCACGGACCTCGCCGCGCTCGCCTCTCGCGCCTACCTCTCCGACGAAGCTAACTTCCACCTCCCCTTCAACAAGGCCTCCGTGCCCACGACAGCCTCGCCGCTCCCGGACCGCCGCCGTGTCCTCGTCTGCCACGACATGGAGGGCGGGTACCGCGACGACGCGGCGCCGCAGGGCGGGGCCAACCCGGACGCCTACGCGCTCTGGCACTGGCACCTCGTCGACGTCTTCGTCTACTTCTCGCACTACCTCGTCACCCTCCCGCCACCCTGCTGGGTCAACGCCGCCCACCTCCACGGCGTCAAGGTCTTCGCGTTGTTTCTACTCCGTTTGCTTCCGCTCTTGACTAAGTCAGCTCAACTGAGCTTGCATTTTGTCTTCTCCTTGTCTGTGTGCCAAGGTTTTAGGGACGTTCATCGCGGAGTGGGATAAAGGCGTGGAGGTTTGCAAAGAGATGCTGGCGACCGAGGCTTCTGCACAGATGTATGCTGAAAGGCTCACAGAGCTGGCTCATACCTTGGGATTTGATGGCTGGCTGGTAATTTCTGTTATGCCATCTTATTGCTGGATATATGCCGGCTGCTGGACGCTGATATTGAATCGTCTTTCAGATTAACATTGAGGTCAAGCTTGATGTTCAATTTATCGATAACCTGAAAGAGTTCGTCAAGCATCTAACCATGACAATGCATGATGCAGTTCCTGGATCTTTAGTCATATGGTGGTGTTTATTTTCCTACTTTGTTGTAACTATGAACATTACAGGCTGTAGTTATCATGCTTGACTGATGATGCTTGTTGGCTTTAATTTACTTGCCTCTGCAGGTATGATGCAATCACTGTGAATGGTGACCTTGATTGGCAGGATAAGCTCAACAAGTATAATAAGCCATTCTTTGATGTATGTGATGGGTTATTTTCCAACTATACATGGAAGGTAGTCCTCTCGTTATTTTATTTCCCTGCAACTCTGTGAAGCCACTTAAAATCTGAAATGATGGTCTGCTGAAATTGGCATCACAATCGCAGGAAAATTATCCACAAGATTCAGCTGCAGTTGCTGGAAACAGAAAATATGATGTATACATGGGTATTGATGTTTTTGGACGAAATACATTTGGTGGTGGTCAATGGACTGTATGTGTTCTCTGCTTTTATTTAATTTAGATGGTCCATTCTTACTAACAAAAATCTTGTACATTTAACTAATTATTATTGAAAACTTAAATTGTAATCATCCTAGTTGCTTGGGAAATAAGCACTGGAGTGGTTGTGTGTTTGAGGGTGCTAGGCCTAACATAGAAGTGATACTACATTTGATTGCCAATGAGGGTGCTTGGCAGGGGCCTCCATGTTGCATTTGCTTGGTCGCTCGTCAAATGAGGGTGCTGTGCCCTCAGTTGTTAATCTCACTACTTTGCTTTTATGTAAATTATGCCTTCAAGTTTCTCACCTTCCAATATTTGACTTACTGCCAATTTTTCATTTTGCTAGACAAATGTTGCCCTTGATCTACTTAAGAAAGTTGATATCTCAGCTGCCATATTTGCTCCTGGATGGGTATATGAAACTAAGCAACCACCTGATTTTCAGAGCGCACAGAATCAGTAATGCGTTGTTGACTTCTTTCTGCTATTATTGCTGCACTTTCCGCAATGTATTTACCAAGCAACTCTGCAGTTGGTGGGGCCTTGTTGAGAAATCATGGGGTATTCTTCGGAGATATCCAGAACAGTTACCGTTCTACTCCGATTTTAATCAGGTATTGGACTAATTATCTACATTCCTTATCAATTTGTCATATTGGGTGTGGAAGTCTCAATGCAGCATGTTTTGGTAATCAGGATTATATTTTATGTAGCAGTATTTTGCAGATCCCTGACTCATCAATGCTGATTCTAAGTGGCATGAATAACTATTTTAATACTTCCAATATTAGACTAGGAGCGCTCAGGTGTTCATACCCACAAGTTATGTTCAGCAGACAGGAGCATTTATCAAGTTACTACCTTTCAAAGTCTGGCATTCTTTAAGTTTGATTGTCTCTGTTGTCTAGGTAAATTTGGGCATATGTGATGACTGGAAACATCTAAGTCAGCATCTGAATTTATTGTTTATGTTTTTCTTTTCTGCACGCCATCTCTCCAGATTGTGTAGTTTCTCAGCCAAATGTCAAAAAAAATGTCTTTCCCTGTTTTCGTCCTTGTTCAGAAATATTGATGCATTCTAAACTTGTATTCCCATTAGGGTCATGGTTATAAGGTATCTGTTGAGGGGCTGCAAGTCTCCAGTGATCCATGGAACAATATTTCTTGCCAAAGTTTGCAGGTAGCATGCTGTCAACATGTTCTGTTAAGTTATGCTTCCATATAACGTCGTATATACACACTGACATGGATTAACAGTTCCAACAAAAATGCCTTTTACATACCTTGTGAACTTAGCTATGTCATTATCCATTCTGAAATTTGCTTCTTATTCATGAAAGCTGGCAAGTATCAAACCATCCTGAACTTCACTGTGGCAATGTCCTTTATTTTTTCTTTCTCAGTCTATGCTTAAATACACGAGAGATCAAGTTCAACTGCAAGCATATACAGAGTGAGTTCACAGACTACATTTTAATTCATATTATATTATTAAATTCTTGTATACAGTTTTCATTTCTTATACTAAGATAAAAACTGAGGTGTCTGATTTTTATTATTTTTTAATCAAGAAACACAGAACTCAAGGCTACTGAAATATACAACTTATCACCTACTTGCACTTGCATCTCATAACTGCTTAAATATTTCGACTTTAGGTTTCATTGTTTAAATGAAGCATCATCTTTTGTTTAAGATGATACAAATTAGCATGTCACTAAAATAGCTTGCTGAACAAGAGAGAAATCCGAGCCCCAAAAAAGTTTGAGAATGCATTATTTGAAGTGTTTACTGCCACAAGTCCTGGCCACATAGGGTATTTGTTCCACTTAGTTGAGTTACTATTAGAAGCAAACTTAAGCTTTCTGGTTAATTTCATGATTAGTTTTCAACTATGATTTTATATTATTCTTTGTGTGCCAATCATGAACCTTTAGTTTTATATTCTGCATTTGTGCTAATCATGCTGACTATACATTTAATCCTAATTTTCGGACAATTGAACTGTTTGATGATTTCATCAGTGCACATAACATTTATCTTTCTTGTACATTTAGTAATGTTTCCTTGTGTTATTTAATTAACCATCCCAATTATTTTCTATTTATATCATGCTTTTGCTGGATGCTTAATAGTTTCAAGGATGAACCTTACAGTGGAGGGAATTGTTTGACAGCCAAAGGAACTCTTAGGCAGAACATTGTTTTCTCAGAACGGCTTTTTAATGGAGGACTTGCCATGGAAGATGGACCTGTTCATCTATTTTATTCGGTTAGAAAAAATATTTACATTTATTGTGTTATCTTAAATGTCTTCTTACTGATCATATAATTACTTGGAAATAAAAATCTGAATCACATGAACTATATTGATTGTTTATTGTTACCAACATTGACCAAATCCCCTGAATGTGAATGGAGAAATGCGTTCACAGTGGTACTGCACTACTGCACGAGCTGCCTTAGTCCCTCATGATTTTGCATTTGTTTTGTTTGTTTGTTTCAGGTAAGAGCCAATGCAAACTCTGCTCTAGGGTTGTCCCTGGATCTGTCTTCTAGAAATAAGCAGGGTACATCAATTCTTGTTGCAGAGGACATAGCAACATTCACCAGAAAGAAACAAAATCACAAGTATGGATCATATGTTAAAGCCGATAAGGTGGAGCTAGATGCTCCGGATAACCAAGACTGGGTCCTTTACAAAGCAACTGTGTGGTCCAGCGCTGGCTACACATTAACCGGTATCAACATTGTCTGCACATTGAAATTTACTGGCCAAATCAGTCCAGAAACAGAAGATGGTAGCATCTTGGAAGATGTCGACGGATCATCACTGTATCAAGCATCACTAGGCCACATCAGTGTTCGAAATACAGATAAAAACATAGAGTTCCCTCCAGCAGGATCTTGGGTAACTGAAGGTGATTACATCTCATGGTCAAAAAATTCTAACGGGTCTGAACTTGTGAGTTTGAAGATCAGCTGGAAACTGAAGTCCTCTGATCAACAACCACCACTGTTCAGCAAGTACAATATCTATGTGGAGAAGTTAACGGCAGATTCAGACATGAAAGCTCCCAGAAACTATCTTGGAGTTGCTAGTGTCAATGCCTTCTACGTATCAGGCTTAGAGGTCTCCAACGAAATCACTGGTCTGAAATTCTTCATTCAACCGCTTGCACAACATGGAAGCTGGCAAAAACTTGAGGAATGTCCAAACTTCTTTTTATTCTCTGTCCATTCTGAGTGATCTTCATTTAACTCTGCTGGGCTCGATTCAGTTATTCTTTCACACATGTAAAACACCCCCACAGAATAATCTCTGTTATCCATACACAATAAGAAGGGATAAAACAAATAATAATTCTTGTTTCTTCAGCATTTTCTGCTCATATGTTGTTCATGTACATCCATTAAATTTGTTTCTTTCATCTGAATACAAGAACTCTGCAAATTTGTTGGTCCTAATTGGAGAGGTCTCTTGCCGACACATGCAACCGCTGATTCTTCGTAATGAAAGAATGAATTTGTTGGTTGTTGAAAGCACCCTTATGGCGTTATGGGGAAAACAAAGGTATTCAGCACTGTGCTCCGCATGTTTTTTTTTTTTTTTTTTTTTTTTTTTTTTTGGTCAATCACGCAAAAAGACTTGTGCGCTTTTGTATCAAGAAGGAATTTGTTTAGGATTACAATATGTGGGGTGCTCTAAGGATAAGCGATACACATCCCCATCCAAGACCCTTTAGTCCATTACTCGTTGGAGTAAACAAGGTGCTTGGTACCCGTCTGCCCTCATAGCCCTGCTTGGTTCCCAAGATTAGAGCGTGGAGATTAGTGCTTGCTCCGTGGAAACATCGTTCCTCTCTTTCTAAATTTTCCAGGTCCGCATGTGATCTTCAAATGAAACTTTTTCTTTTTAGAAAAAAGAATTTTCAAATGAAACTTTTGACTTATCTGATGTATTTTCAGAGAACTTGCTGATTGGTCAGTCAGGTCAGGTCGGCTGGCTATTTCTAGTCACAGCTTGCGACTCTAGTCGAGCCGCCATATGATGACATTCCACGAAATTACAACGTTTGCATTTATTTATTTATCATTTATATGCACAGACGCCAATGCCGGTCCAGTTCCGCCGCTGCTCCTCCATCAAATTCTCAACAAAAAAAAACTACGCCACCCCAGGCAACATGGAGCCACACAGGCCACACAGGCCAGGCAACATGGAGCCGACGGGCGTCCCCGTCGGCAAGTCCAGTGACGATGCTTCCCCAAGAAGCAGCGAGGCCAGCGTCATGAGAAGGGCGCCGGAGCTGGTGGACGACCTCGTCGGCGAGATCCTCCTCCGCGTTCGGCAGGACAGCCGGGGTGCCTCGTCCGCGCGTCCCTCGTGTGCAAGTCCTGGCGCCACATCATCTCCAATCCCCTTCGCCGCCGCTACCGCGCGTTCCACCGTGAAAGATTGAGAATTGTGTGTCCTAGAGTGGCGTTTGATGATCTCGTTGGCGAATTTCTCTGATCCTGGCTTTATGTGTGCTCATTTTTCAAGTTTGCTTTGCCTTTGTGCGTTGTCTTTTTTTTTTTTTTTAAAGCGTGCTTAAGACGCGTCTTGCATTAAGAGAAGTAACAGTTCATACAAAGGTCTTTGTCGAAGGTGAGGTGCCCCTGCACACAAGACCCGACACACTAACACAAATTGCCGGCTAGAACGGCGTTGCTATAGAGTCATTACTAAGTCGTATACCATAGTGCTCCTAAGAAGTACTCCCTCCTCTGCGAGAATAACCTCTCGTCCCAGAATAAAGCGTAGTTCTCGCTCCCGAAAAAAAATTGCCGCAATTATATATTAAAATAGGATTAATATTTATATTACATAATTAGTATCATTGAAAAGATATTTTGATCTAGTTTTTTAACAAATTTATTTAGAGATTTAAATCTTGTACGTATTTTTACAAATCGAGTCAAACTTGTGCAAGACGAACACTTAAAACTACGTTTAATTTGGGACGGATGGAGTAATTAGCCGACCTAGCTGACAATAGCCGCTAGCCTCGCCAGGTGACTGTATCCTGCGCTAATCCACTCGTCCGCCTCCGCTTGAATGGTTTGGATCACCTGTGTCGTCGAGTTACACGTTCCCTGGAAAGTGTGCCGGTTCTCCTTCCATACATTCGGTGATGAGCAATACCAAGGCATCGAAGCCCGTCGCAGCACCTCGAGTACCTGGTGGCGTGAGTGAAGCCACCAATCTGCGAGTGGCCTTTGTGGGTTGTCGTGCAGCAGCTCAAGGTAGCATATAGTTCTTTTTAACTCTTTGCTTTGATGATGACCCATCCAAATTCCAATCGTCAACATGTTGCTCGAATGTCGGTGATAGCTTGTCTTGATCTCGATGTCTGAATTCCAAACGTTTGCTTGCACATCGAAATGACATTGAAACGTTAAGCTCAACAGTTTGCCTAGATGGTCAGGCTCAACCAGCACAAGTTTGAAGGGCCTGTGTTCCGGAATACAGAGAGATGAAATGCAGTTCAGGGCTTCTCCAACGCAACACGATGGCGTGCTGCCCCAACTTCCACCTAGGCATCTAGCTCCATGTCATCACGAGTGTTAGCCTCGCGGTGTGTGAGAGGCTCTTGCGAGAAGAGGCAGTAGTCTCATCGACAAAAAGCTAAAGCTACCAGACCAAGAGCGCATTGGAAAAAGAAGGGGGCTGCTTCAAGCAAAGAGAGAAACACAAAAGGCACATTTGCATGTCTGCGGCATGCACTGTCCAAAAGCTCGACAAAAAGTAAACTGCTTACTCCTTGCGATGGAAAATAGGGATGGCTTGTTTGTGCTTGCATGCGTGGATCTGTCAATTTTGCTGGGGCAGCACGGCCAGTAGTAGCCACCGTTGGCCATGCCCCTCAGCGCCAATATTTCGTTGGGCAAGGCTTTTCGGACTCGGGAAATGCAACTCGGTTTGACGTGACGTTTTTACGAGTTACGGCTTAAAAACGGCAATGCTATGTTAAGGACGTCCGATCCGTTGTTATTGCGTCGGACGGACGCGGCTGGGTGGGCGCCGCAGCGTGGCCCGGCTGGGAATCGCATCAAAACCATCGGTGTAAAAAAATCCCCACTCTTCTTCCCCAACCGCGCCCGGTGCTCTCCACTCCCCACTGCGGCGGCGAAACCACCGCTCCGCCCGTCCCGATTCGCCGCGCTCCTCGCACTCCGATGAGCGCCTCCACCGGATCTTCGATTAGCGGCGCGGCCGTCGCGGATTCGCGGCCGCGCCGCTGTCGGATTCGCGTCGCGGCGCGTCGCCCGCGCATCGCGCATCGCGCGTAGCGCGCCGTCACAGCGCCTCCACATCGCCCCCGTCGCCCACCGTTGTGGAGAAGATCTTCCACCGGGATTCGCGTCGCCCTCGTCCTCCGCAATCCGTCCGCGGTCCTCACGTCGCCGGGTTAGTCGACGTCCTCTTCCTCTTCATGCGCCCAGCGTTAGGGTTCGTCGCCGGGTTAGTCGCCGTACTGCCTAGCATTACGGTTCGTCGCCGTACGCGCTCGCCTCGCCGTACCCTGTCTAGATGCGGCTTTAGGGTTGTCATGATGTGGCATTAGGGTTCCGTACATCTAGATGCAGCACCTCTGTCTCTCTTGCTGCGCGTGTGTGTGTTTCAGATGATGAACTACATGTTGGATGATGAACTTGTGGCATCTCTCCCTGTCTCCCTGTGTGTGCTGCGCTCGCCTCTTCATTCGCCACAGTACATGTTGCATGATGAACTAGTGATGTTGTAGTAGTAGGCTACCTAGCATTTGATTTCAGGTTCTATCTAGCATTCTGATTGTCTCTGTTTTACAGCATGGTCTCTACGAGGGCTAGGGCGAAGGTTGTCGGGGCAAGCTTACATGAATTGTCCAGTAGCTACGATGATGATGACTTTGTTGACGATGGAGGCAAAGAAAGAAGAAGCGCATGACGCATCAGCGGTACCGCAAAGGTATCCTTTAGCAAACTTGGCTCGAGGGTGCCCAAAAATGCTCAAGTCTTTTTGGCCGTCAAGCAAACGTGCAATGAAGAGGAAGGTCACGAAGAAAAATGCCGCATCATCAAAACAAGGGTCCCCAGGTATGGTGTTCATTTTTGTCACTCATTGATTCGCCGCTTGTCCGACCTTTCAATAGCTTCATTGATCGGGCGCTTGTATGCTTTCAATAACTAAGGCTGTGCTTATTAGATGTTTGACACATACAATGAAACTTGAACTAAGGTTTGGTTGTTAATAATTTGCTAGATAGCTTCTACATATTTGAATAAGCAACAAGCACTAAGCAACAAACACAAGGTAGCTTGTAGATGTTTGAAGTACAGGAAGGTTTGACTTGAATAACTGCACATTTTTGCGGCGGCGGGAGCAGTGCCGGAGATAAATGCCCGCCGCCGCAAGTGTCTAGCGCTTGGGGCATGGGCACCGCCCGCCACGATCGCTGCTTTTCTTTACGGTGTGAGGGGGAGAGATCAAGAGAGGGTGCTAGGTTACGAAACAAGCGGGAGAGTGCTAGGGTTATGTGATCTACCTGCATTCTATATGCGACCACTCATATCTTATCATCCAACATGTAGTTCATCATCCGAAACACACACGCGCGCAACGAGAGAGACATAAATGCCGAATCATGTACTGTACGGAACCCTAGTGCCGCTTCATGACAACCCTAAAGCCGCATCTAGACAGGGTACGACGAGGCGAGCACGCACGGGCGACGAACCGTAATGCTAGGCGGTACGGCGACTAACCGGTGACGAACCCTAACGCCGGGCGGATGAAGAGGAAGAGGACGCCGACTAACCGGCGATGTGAGGACCGCGGACGGATTGCGGAGGACAAGGGCGACGCGAATGCGGTGGAAAACCTTCTCTCCGCGGACGGTGGGAGACGGGGCGATGTGGAGCCGCTCGTGGACGGTGGCGCTGCGGCGACGGCGCGCCAGCGGCCGCGAATCCGACGGCGGCCGCCGCCGGACGGCGCGCGGGCCGCGAATCGAAGATCCGGTGGAGGCGCCGTCGAGTGCAGAGGAGTGCGCGAATCGGCGGGCGGAGCGGTGGTTTCGCTCGGGCGCAGGGGGGAGTGGAGAGGAGTGGTGGGGTTGGGGAAGTAGAGTGGATTTTTTTTTTTTTGACACCGGACGGTTTTGATGCGATTCAGGCCCGGGCCACGCGCGCGGGCCAGCAGCAGCGTCCGTCCGACGCAATGACAACGGATCGGACGTCCATAACACAACATTACCGGGAGCGACTAGCGCTCGGACGCCCTATGGAAATCGGCATCCGTCGGACACGCCCCAAAACTATCAAGGCCCGGGGAACGTGCTTTTCCCCATCGCAGCGGCAATTCCCCATTGCCCCGCCCGTCTTTCTCCGCCGTCGCTACGGGCCACATCTCGCCGGCCACGGCCCACATCTCGCCGCCTCCCTCTCGTCGGCCCTCGACGCGCTACCACCACCACCACCACCACCCGCTCGGCCACCGCCACCCCGCACGCGGCCACCACCTCGCTAGGCAAAGCACCTCCCTAGCAACCGGCGAGCTCGCTCCACATCGAGGGCGGCGAGAACCACGCCGGCACCTTCGGCGAGCTTCGCTCCACATCGGCGTCGATGGGATCCCCCAATGTCTCGACCTCATCTCCTGGCGGGAATCCAGGTTCCCCGGAGAATCGCCCCCACGCCTCGTCCCGCCACCTCCGGCCAGATCCTTCGGCGGCAGAGTACCGGTACGCGAGTTCAAGGAGCCTTCATGGCATCCGCCAAGTAAGATCCACGATTCCGGCTTCTATCCTGTTTGCACTACAGATTATGTGTTCAGTTCAGATTACCATCTTCTATCTATTCGGACTTGAGTGTATTCAAATTTTTAGCAATGTTTAGTAAAAGTGTTTGACCTGTCATGTCTCCATGCTTTCTTCCCGGTAGTGCCTACATCTTCTTTCAATGCCTTTAGCATCTCCTCAGCCTTGTGGTAGTATTTGCAAGTCCGGGACGCCGTGGTCATTTTCATGGCAATAGGAGCATCCTGGTTGTTTCTTGATGCCTTCTTCCTCGTACTCTTCTTCTTCTTCTTCTTAGCTTTGTCGTGTTCTTGCTCCACAAGGGTCTTCATCCTCTCCACTTTCTTCCTCGGCCTTCCACATGCTTTGTTGGCTAGAGGGTTATGCACCATGGCCGTCACTTGTTGTCGGGATTCATCTATTGGCATACTTGTCGCACTTGGGGCTGCACTTTGGGCCGCAATTCGGGCCGCCTTAACTTCTTCCCATACCTTGTCCGTAGCCTGCGAAGCAATTTGATAAGTTTCTGGATCAAAGCAAGCATCTGCAGCAACCATATTCATTTTCCTACACAATGCATTATATCTCAGCTTGTTGGTAGTAGGGACACCAAAACAAGCTTCTTGTGCCCCGAGACTCTCGCCGATCTTTATGTTTCCTTCCTTTGACCGTCTCTCGAGAAAATACTTCTTTGGAATCTCCTGTACATCACGGCATGTGAACACTTTCAAAATATGGGGACACAACAGCCCATCTCGGTCAAACATGTTGCAACTGCATGAATATGTTGATCCACCGTCTTGGATCAGTAATGGTGAATGTTTTTCGGACATACTCCTCTTGCCACATTCGAACTTCTTTCAAGTACCTCCATGGTAGAGCCTTCAAAGATCCTCTCTCGACACGCCCCATCCCGCACGATGTCGAAGTTACGTAGAAGCTCTTGAAATTTGTAGAAGATACTCCTACTATAGAAGCGTGCGACTTGCTTCTCAAAAGGTTTGTCTCCCCAAAGCGGTGGATCTAAAATCTCACCCCCCCGCAGCCTTCAAGGTTCTCTCTCTCGTCCCTCGTGTCCATAATGAACTCGTATTGTGTCACAAACCGCAAAGCACCGATTCTTGTGGATTGAGCAGCCTCTTGAATAGTGCGTTCATGCTTTTCGACCGCCTATGGTGCTAGTGAAGGGAAGAATGACTTTTTGAAATACGCCCGGTGCCCACATTGTCCTTGAAACTAACATGTTCTGAAATGCCCTGTTCCTGTGGAGGTTCCACTTATTTTCTATGCTATGCCACTGCTCCTCAAACTCTCCTGGTGTATCTGTATGGTTTATGCAGCAATCCAACTCCTTACCAAAATCATCTTCTTTTCTAATGAGCCATCCAAGCTTGTCACGACCTTTTGCCGACAACATGGAACTGCAAAAGCACCTATGTACAAAGATCGGGAAATACTAGTGCAACGGCAACCTTCATCGCCTTGTCCCGTCCGTCATTATGGTCGTTGGTACCAGCCCACCCATGGCTTCTTTTCGGTGTTTGAACACCCGGACAAAGGTTTTCGTTGTTTGGTCGTGAAGCGGCCGCACATCCAAGCAAAATTGAGTGCCCATGATTGTTTATACCAACTACAGGAGCAAACGGCATATTGTATCTATTGACACAGAAAGTTGTGTCAAAAAAGATGCAATCTCCAAAAGACTTGAAGAGCTCCTTGGTCCTTCCATCTACCCAGAACAGACCCCTGACAACATTGTCACTGTCAAGCTTGACCGCATAAAAGAATGACGGACTCTCTGCCTGTTGCTTCTGAAAGTACTCAAGTGTTGCGTCCATGTCCCTATAGTGCAAAGCCTTCCTTAGGTTACTCCTCAGGTTTGAGACATCCTTGCTGTTGAATGTCAGGTTCTCAATCCCACCATGCAAATCAGAAAGCACGGCCATCACGTGCATGGTGCCGATGTTCTGTTGTAGTGTTAATGCGCGACGAGCTCGTAGTCCTCATGTGAAATGCGTCGGTGGGACCTGAGGTGCTTCCTTCTCCCAATTTGTTTGACCAAGGGATGCGTGTGCTTAGCTTGGAAGACGACCACTTTCCACTTTCCGTCACGCAGAGCGATTGCCATGTGCGCCTTGCAATTGTATTTCTTTACAGTGCCGCACTTCCTTGAGCCCTTGGTCAGTACAGCCGATGAGCTCCTCTTCTTCGAGGCCTTTGCTTCTTCTACACCTTGGATGGACCTCTTCCTCTTTGATGGTTTTGATACATCAATGCTCGCTGAGGTCTCATCATCCTGCTCACTAGCTGGCTTCCCGGCATGTGTGCACTCAAATTCCTGCCTGATGAGCTCCTTGGTAACTGCACTCCTCCTTGATGACGTTGAGTGGATGCTGAAACCCATCTTCAGTGCATACGCATTGTACACTCTCCTAGCTTCGTCAACAGTGTCAAATTCCATCCCATCGAAAGGCACAATTGGCTGGAAAGACACAACATCTTCTTCTAGTAGACTTCTTGCTGAGATGACACCTCCACATCAACATAGCTCGGACGGCAGCGAGTCTTTGTTGGAGAAACTCGATTGACATCAATCTCACCCCCGGCCCCGCATAAAACAGTTGCAAAGGTTGAAACCATGACTAACATATGCACACAAGTAATGAACAAAGCTTGATGCAACATAATGAAACTTACTTCAAAGAACAGGCCCATGTGATGTTTCAACAATCATGTTGTTGCTTGAGGTTGCAAGATCTTTGGGCAGCCCAACAGGTGCCTCATGTTGCATGTTTGCACTGCTCACATCTTGAAAAATGCCCATGTGAAGATCTCTAGATTGGTTTTGGCTAATTGGTGACATCCTAGGACTAATCTCTCTATGCTAAGTGTTTGATTAGTTGGAGATTGTATACTCAAGTGTTGGTGCACGGTGGTCATGGTGGATGGATCGCGGTGATCTAAAAGATGATCAAGTGCTCAA
>JADLZK010001640.1:0-98298 GCA_015847255.1 Hyparrhenia diplandra
CACTCTAGGTCCTCGGCCTTACACCACCCCTTAATACCCCTGCACAAGAACGCCCGGGCGCAGCTTCTGTCATGTCCGCTCGTGGAGTTCTGAGCTGAGGATTGGGGATTCGGGGTTGAAGAAGAACAGCGCTGGGCCTTTGGGTGTGTGTGGGCCGTCTTGCTCTTGCCATTTGCCAACAAACGGCCCATTTATTTGGCCCAACTCAATTGACCAAGACAGGGCAGGGCAACCAACGCTCAAGGCGGGTGGCTTGTAGTCCAATGGTAGGACGGTCCGGTGGGGCCTACCCACCGAGGGTTCAAATCCTGGTGCTCGCGACCTTTTCTTGGGATTTTCCGGGATTTCGGCGTTGTGCATTAAGTGGTAGCGGCGTTCCGTCGGCGACGCAGGCGCCAATGGTGACTTCGAGAATCTCGAGATCTGCCGGTGCTCATCCCCGAGGAGGTGCTCATAGGGGTAGGGTTTGCGACGCGTGTGTTCATAGGGGTGAGTGTGCGTGCGTGTTGTGAGCGTCTGCGTTGTCGTTGTTCTCAAAAAAAAAAAAAAAAAAAAAAAAAAACCAGCGCCCAACCTGTCAAGGGGCTTCGATTGCAATGGCAAGGCCATTGGTTGGGGGCTCCCACCCGGGGTTCAAAACACGGGTCGCGACACTTTATCTGGATTTATTTCGGGATTTTCGATCTTGTGCATTAAGTGGTAGCGATGTCCCGTCGATAGCGGCGCCCGAAGTGGTGACTTCGAACTTCAAGATTTGCCGCTCGATCCTTGAAGATGCTCATAGGGGTAGGGTTTGCGTACGTGTATTCATAGGGGTGAGTGTGCGTGCGTGTTGAGCGTACGCATTGTACTGTGTAATCTAAAAAAACCAACGCTCAACTCCAATTGACCAAGACACAAAGCATCGAGGCTGTCGCCGCCGGGCCGTCTGCGAGAGGGCGAGCCATAGCGGCAACGCCGGCACTCCGGCCCTCCCTGTCTCCCTCCCAGTTGCTCCCTCTTCCAGTCTCCTGCCTCCACTCACGCATCGCGCCGGGCGTGGCAGCGGCCAGCGGGATTCTTGGCGCTGCGGGCGGGCTGGCAGGCGGCGGACGGCGGCCAGCCGCCCAGCGAGCTCTGAACACTGAGCGGCGGCACCGCAGGCAGATGGACGGCGGAGGACATGAAGCCCTACATAGCGATCCGCCCTAGCTCATTTTCGGCTGGGTCCGCCACTGGCCAATTCAATGCGAAAACGACTAATTTTCCATCAGTTCAAAGTGTGTGCACATACGTACCGGTAGCCACGATGACAATTAGCAGCACGACTGCATATAGATTCTTTCTTGACGTCGCCATTGCTTGCTTTTTTGTTTTGTGGATGCTCTTGTACACTGAAGAAAAGAACGAGCGAGTTGGTTTCTGGACGATCGATGAGAACTTCGACAATATACAGATATATATAAATCACATGCATAGTGTGTTCCACCGTAAAAAGCACAAACATACAGGATTCTCCGTCCTATTCCTTTGTATTTTCCAAGGAGCAGAGTACCGAAACATGTATGTATTCAGCAGTGTTCACAACTAAAGCTTTCATGCATGACGTCTAAAACCCACATTATCGTCGAGCAGGTCCTCCATTGGATGTGTATTCAAGGACATGTTGAATATCGGTAAGCGGGGCTTGGGCGTTGTGGCCGGCCGGCCGGTCGGTATCGGTAAGCTGGGTCTGCACTGGAGCTGGGCTGCGACCAACGCGTCAAACACTGCAGGAGACAAATTTGAATGACGCAATGTTTGTTTGGCGCGTTGGTGGCAGGCTGAGTCGTTCAGAGTTGGCCGGACGGTGAGGATCCCATGCTGCTAGAGGCCAACGTACATTGGGGTGTCGCCTACTCCTGTGCGCATTCCGTCGTACTCTCTCCACAGCTTGCGCAACAATCGATGGTAAAGCTTTTTTTTGAAGAAACTGAAGGAGCCGTAGCTCCTGCAGGAATTTATTATTAAAGGAAAAGCAAAAACAGAGTTCATGAGCTACAAGGAGAACAAAAAGGGAAAACAACAACAACAGGGGAAAGTGGGCTGTCACAGCAGTCCATCAAGGAACAAAAAAAGAGGTAAAAAAGATAAAAATAATCACAGACTCTGAAGCCATTGATCAAACTGGAAAGTGGCACCAACTTTAATCCTGAAAGAGACTAAGGGTGTGTTTGGTTGATTGAGTGGCTTTTTGGAAAAAGCCGCTGTGAGTCGTGAAGTCGTGGAAAAGCATTTGTTGGAAAGCAGCCGTGGGAAAAGCGAGAAATGTCGTTTGGTTAGAGTCTTTGTGAAAGTTTGTAGGCTGTAGAAGAAATACCTGTAATGCCCCTAATGACCTATGGCACTATTTATATGCAAATTACTCGTGAAAATCTAATCTGTTCTACATTTTCAATTGAAATGGCAAATTTGGAATGTAAAAGTTATAAAATTTTTCTTCACTCAAAGTGATATGGTCCACATAAATATAACAAAATCATTAATGGTCCATACAATAATGCCATCTCTCAACATAACTATCCGACCATTCCACTAATCAAAGCATCGCCTATCCTAAATGCGAATGAGTGTTTGGTTGTCTGACTTGATTTGCATACAGTCACCTCTTTCTCGAGCTTGTGAGTTCACCTCCTTTCGGACATTTTATCGAACATGTCGTGGGCATGCTTTGCCATGGTGTACGGTTAGCAAATCATGCTGCAAATCAACACACATTGATGCAATGCAAATAAACACAAATTACCTTTTTAGAAAAATAACACAAATTGATGTAAATGGAGACAAATAGGCAAACAAGTGATGGTAGCAAATCGTTCTATATAGGAAAGAAGAGTGCTTAAAGAAGCAAAATCATAGAAAAGCCAGCCGTTCAGCGAGAACCGTCGCTTCCGGTTTACCAAACATCATCGTGGGCGAGCACCTCGGCCTTGGCCTAGAGCTCCGGTGGCGGCGTCGGCATGCACGCACTCGTCGGGCCCGGCGTCTCCACCGGCGCTGACACGCGACATGGTGAGGTCGGGCCTCACCGCGTCCGGCGCTGCGTGTGTGCCGCTTCCACCGTCACCGGCATCTCGAGCACGGCGACCGGTGCGGCGCCTATCGACATGGTGAGGCCGGACTTTGCGCTCCCTCCCGGCCGGATCTCGTTGGATCTTCAAGTCACCCGGGCGATCCACGCTCGGTGCCGCCCGGCTCGCATCTCGGCGTAGCCATACACGCTTTCAGCGTGGTGAAGGGCGGCCCGCGGACTCGCTTTCGCTCGCATACCTCCCGGCGTAGCCATACCGAGCCGGAGGCTGCGACGACGGGCGACCTCTCTCTCCGTCCGGCGGCCTCTCTCTCCCCTCCACGGCGGGCGCCATCGCTGCCTTCCTCTCGCTGGGCGGCTGGTTTCGGAGAGCGACGCGGCGTCGGGATGGATGGTACCGAGGAAGAGGAGCCACGACACGCGGGAAGGAAGCGGCGACATTGCTTGCGACGGGAGAGGGGCGACGGGTGAAGGAGCGGCGGGATGGGGAAAAAAAAAACTAATTAAAACGTTATTTTCCCTTCATAACCGGTGGCGATGGGTAATTTTCTCCAACTTGCCCATCAAAAGCGATAAAGCAGTGGTCCGAGGTGCTTTTGCAATTACACTAGGATGAAAGCTGCTTTGGCCTTGGCTTTTGGTGGCGGCTCCCCTTTGGTTGGGCTTTTGGCTTTTGGGGGCAAAAGTCACGACCCAAAAGCCCAACCAAACACACCTAAACCCAATTCCTTGAAGAGGAGATTTGCATTCTGGATGCTGTTGCACATTGTTGAAAACCATTTCATTTCTTGCTCTCCAAATGGTCCAAAGACACAAGGATAATAGCAGTCATAAAAAATTGGCTTTGAATCGGGCTTTCAAAGCATGGAAATTATCAATAGATGAACCATCACAGGATAGTCCGGAAGTCCCATAATCCCCCAACATTCTTTGGAGAAAAGGGCAGCCCCAAAAAGATGCTCAACCTGTTTCTTCTATCGAAGGAACACAAGTTGTACAACCATATGAGTCCGGGGCCATATTTTTCCTTCTCAAAATATTTCGAAAGTGCTTAACTTTTGTCCTTTAAGAGAAGCCAACCAAAAACTTTATGTTTCTTTTGGATGGGGCATTTCGAGCCATTTGAAGACCATGTCCACGTTACGATGAGGAAGCGGTTCTTGTAAATCCATGAAGCCTTGAACACGGGAGAGCCATTTTGGTAGGTCCGCACATCTTTATCATGCCGCGAGAGATGAGAGTTTGTTGCATAAGCTCCGAACATCCTGAAATTCATTAAAGGCTTCTTGGGAGAGGGGCGGGGAAAAAATCGGAGAAATCCTCCCGGCAAAGCGAAGGCGACAGAGATCAGTTTTCTTTTGCAAAAAGAAAAGAGATGAGGAAAGGTATTCTCCGAATGACATCGTCCATTTATCTTTCCGGAAGAGCCCGGTGGAACCATTCGCAATTGAAGGAAGCAAAACCTTTAAAGGAATCAACAAGCTTAGCCACATCACGCCACCAAAAGGAGCCTTTTTTAACGTAACCGGGGAGTTTGCCATTGCTAAAGTGCTTTTCCCACACAATGTTCACCCAAGGAATGTCTTTTCGATTATAGAACTTATCCAGTTCTTCTTCATTAAAAGGGCTTGGTTACAAGCTCTAAGTTAATGACACCAGACCACCCTCCTCCTTAGAAGTGATAACCATCACCCAAAGCCGCCTTGGGCATAGAATTACCATTAATATTGCGGCACCTCCAAATACAGTATTTCCTATATTTATCAACCTGTTTGATGACAGTTTTAGGAAGCTCCAGAATACACATGAAGTAAGTAGGCAGGGATGAGAAAACAGCATTGGCCATCTGCAATCTACCAGCAAGATTTGACATTGAGGAAAGCCCTCCCAATCTTCTTTCACACTTATTTATCGAGGCAAAAAAATCGGCGACTTTGGGTCTAGAGAGTCCAAGGGAAAGACTAAGGTAGGTGAAGGGGAAGGATCAGTTGAACAACCAAAAGTTCTTGCCAACAAATCAAGCCTTTCATCGTAAAACATTGATGGCAAAGCATCATTGATTTATCTGTAATTTACCTTCAGCCCAGTGGAGTCAGAGAAGTTTTGTAGAACAGTCTTGAGGAAGAAGAGTTACCTAGGGTCACCTTCCATGATTATTAATGTGTCATCAGCATACTGGACTATTGGGAAGTCAGGCTCAGAGTTAATTGGAATAGGCAGTCTCAACAGACCCATGTTTTTGGCTTTATTTATCGTGAGCTTGAAGTAGATCAGCACAGCAAGCACAAAAGAAGGGGGGGGGGTGTAACACCCGTGTTTTTGCATCATTTTAAAATTCACTAAAAATTTGAACTTTTCGAATTACAACTAAAACTTGATTTATATTCCGTAACCAAAACCCTATTTTCGAAAAACCTGCATTGAAACCCTCACCATCTAGAAAATAGGAAACCATGTTTGTTGATTGAGAGCTTATGGTGGAAGGTAAGTTGATGCATCAACTAGATACTAAATTATGGAAGCATTGCATGAGAATCGATTTACAATTATTCTCGAATAATAAATACCTAAAACTCGTGTGTACCAAAATATGTGTGAATATTTTATGAGCACGATAAATAAATATTCTCACCCATGAAGGTCATGGGAATGCAAACGTCTTGTATAAATATTCATAATATATATTACACATGAAATATCAATTGGGGAAAAGTGTGTAAACACATATGTATATATATAGATTTGTATAAGCCATCTTCTCATAAAAGGAAACTTGGAGAATATGAATAAAGGAGCTTATACAAATAAATGCAATGAATATATATACATTTACACACACACAAAATAATAGAGAGGAGAAAAGGGAAGGAAAGGAAATAGAAAAAGAAAGGAGAAAAGAATTAGAAATGAGCTCTCGGGCTCAATCTCTCTTTCTCTCGCCGGCCCGGCCCAACCGGCACTCCTTCCTCCCCTTCCCATATGAAGAGAAAGCAGGCCGCCCAGCCACGGGATCGGGCCCTCGAGGCGGTGGCCGGCTTAACTCAATCTCCGCACCAACGGGTGGGCCCGCGCCGTCGACTCGTCCCCTTCCTCCAACCGCGTCGCTGCGCGCGTGCTAACAGCCCGACCCGCTCGGTCCCGCTCCATCGTGCCTAGAACGCGGCGACCGCGAGCAGAGAACGCACCGGCTTGCCCGAGGACACCGCGCCGTCTTCTACCGCCGTTTGTGCGCTTTCGAGGGCGGTAGTCCACCTTGAGCAGCAGGGCGATCCGGCCAAGAGTTGCCGACGCCGCCAGAGTCGCGAGCGAGACGAGCAGGCTAGCCTAGCCGGTGCGCTGATAGCGTGGGACCGAGGCAATGTGGTGCCCACCATCGCCCTACCGGAGCCGCGACACGAGCGCGGGGAGCCGGAGTCAGCAAGACAACGGCCACGGCGGAACACGGCGGATGCCGCCATGGCGAGCTCCCGCGCCCGCGTGGGAGATGATGTGACGAGTGGCCCCGGGCCAGCTCATTCGAGCACGGCGCGACGAGGAGTCGGTGCGGCGCAGCTAGACACCAGCTAGAGGCCCGGCGCGGTGGCGGTCACGTCGGAAAAGATCTCGGCGAAGATCTCTCCATGGCCGTGGCGCAAATAGCCCCACCGGTCCTCAAATAGACCTCGCACCACTTCCTGAGCCCGCCTCGCCTGGAACGCGAGGTGCTCGCCTCTGTCTTCCCATCTCCCTCTGCCCTCTCCCAGAATCCGGTTCTCCCCGAGATCTAGTGTTCGCGAAGAAGAAGAGTCGGCCGCCAGTACCGAGGAGTCGCCGCTATTAAACCGATGGCGTGGGTGTTGCCCCAACCTCCCTTTCCTTTTGACTCACCGGTATTGCACTATAGTGCTTACAGCCTTGTCGGCGCCGCCACGCCGTTCGCCGCCCAGGTTCATGCGTAGGGTGGTAGAAGCTTCACTGCCGCTCAAAAGCCCAATCGACGGGTCTGGACGTCGGGGGAGACTCAAGGGCCCCTCGCCGACGAGCTCCAAGTGAAGTCCGAGCCGTTCAGAGCCCGGACTCGTGAAGCCAAGCCCGTGACGTGGCACGCGGACGCGACCCCGTCTTCGAAGCTGTCGGTCGACGCCGTCATCCGCGGTATCCGCCGTCGTCGGCGTACCAACGGGAGGACGCCCGCGTGGCCCTGCGCCGAAGGCCCAATCCCCCTCACGCTTTGCCACCGTGGCGGATCGAAGAACACACGTGGCGCCTACGTGGCGACACTGCTGGCGTCAGCGGGACCCACGTGGCACACTGCGATGCATAGGGACCATTCGTATGTAGCTTTGTAATTGCTACGGCTGCCCGGTGTTGTACGAGTTATAAAGTATGCCTTCCGGTGTCGAAAAATTCCCGAAAATTTGTAAATTCATTATTTGATTTATAGAATTTTATCATGTAATTATTTCCAATATTATTACATGATAAAATAATATTATAATATTACCCTAATGACTTAATTAGGGATTAATATTATAAAGTCCATATCTCATGCATACTAACTCCGTTTCGCGTGAAAGCGACTTCCATAATTCATCTAAAATCTAGCTCTATGCATCTAACCCATTGCCACCATAATGTTCTATGTTTGTTTTATGTGCTATGGTTCAAGCTAGGGTTTATCGCCGAGACGTAAGGTAGTTTCCGGCGACCGATTAGGAGTATCCGACGTTCGCATGCCGCCCGATTCGTAAGAACCTCAGGCAAGTCCTTACCCCCTTTAATCATGACCTTAATAATATGATGATGATGATGATATAATAATTGGATTAGTAAATAGAGGTATGAGCCCGATATAACGTAGCTAGGGAGTCAAATGGGATGGCGTAACTATCCACGTTATCTACGCTCATACATTGTATTCAAGAGAAACCTAAGAATGCCTAGTGAACCCTAACCAACAAAAGAGGTGAGTAGTGGTAGTCGGTAGAGCCTAAATACCACGTCGGGAATCGCCGCGAGGGTTCTCGCGGAGAGATACTTCGCCTCCCCTAAGGACCGGTTCATAGACCTTCTACCTAGTATAATGTTACGCATGCTGACCACACGCCGTTTATGGGGCGGCTTGATTCACACCGTTGGGTTGAGGTATAATTGGGATCCAAGGTGGCCGGAAAGGTGCAAGCGACCTATTAGGAGCAGATGTGGGAGAGTGGCCCCATGTCCCGGTTGGCGTGGATTTGAGGGGTCTTCCACGGAAGTGTTTGGGCGCGGTGGCGCGGTGCTAGAGGCACATATTGATGATTTGAGATTGAGAGTGGTGTTGACGGTATAGGTTGGGTAATTAGGTATTATTGTAAAAGCCGTGGGTGATTTGGTATCGGCATATTGTCCAGGGTGATCGTCATCTTAGGGTGGCGTGTTGTCCTTCCAACCCCCGAGAAGTCGTGGTGAAGATTATACCAATATACCTAGGGTAGCACCCAAGCGGGCACGGATCTCGTTAGGGCCTGTCTAAGCCAAGTCGCGGTGGTAAGGGCAAAGTGTCTATCGTGTGGGGAAATTTGTACACCTCTGCAGAGTTAAGTGAATCTATTCGAATAGCCACGCCCTTGGAATGGGCAAGTGCTAGGCGAACATCTATGATTAGATATACACTTGATGATGACTAACTTTGTGGTGTCATGACAGTGATGATGACATGAGAGAACTCGGAAACTAGCGAGCAGTTTTAGAGACTCGCTAGGGCCCAAACCCTTAATAATTACAACCCCCCCGGTTGGGACTTCTTTGAAGCACGTTTGTACTCACCCCTCTATTTTTACGGATATCGGCAAGGGGTGAAGGTAAGATCGATGACAAGGTAGAAGATCGCCGTATCGTAGGAGTTCGTAAGATGTTTGCTTAGAGAAGGACGTTGAAGCCCGGATTTCATCCGTGCACAAGTGCCGTGGAGTAAGGGACACGTGTCATAGTTAATCCACCGCTTCTCGGTTGGCCGACTCGATATTGTAACCCGACTTCGGTGACCCTTAAATTCGCCACCGTAAGTCCCTTTCCATCCTATATTTTCGATAGCTCGGTTTACTATTAATTACGCTTACCATTAAGCGTTACTAATAGGCGTGTTTGTGGCGTGATCTGGCGCAAACACGTGTGATAACTGACCCATTAAAAGTGGGCGTGACAGGGGAGAGGATCTCCTTGCGACCCCTCTTACGCAGGTGAAATTTCTTTCTGGTACACCATTGAGTAAGACAGAGGAGGTACCGAGCTGAAAAATATCCTTCATCGGGTTAACCATTTTTCTCCAAAGCCATGTGCTCGCATGATTGAGAGCATAGCCTAGTGTTCAATCTTGTCAAAGGCCTTTTCAAAATATCAAGCTTGATAATTACAATGGCTTTCTTTGCGGGTGGTGGCAAGTGAATATATTCAAAAGGCCCATGCAAGACAGATCTGAATTGTTCTTGATTTGATGAATCCATATTGGTTTCGTGAACTAGGGAGGTGATTTACATTTGTAATCTTCCGCCAGCGACTTAGTAATGAGCTTGATAGAGAAATTAAGTAGGGAAATAGGCCTATAATCGGCAACAAACCTGGCATCATCTGTCTTTTGGGATGAGGGGTAATATAAGAAGAGTTTATACTCGAAGACGGCAGGTGTGATGAAGAAATCGTTGTAACAGGTTATAAATATCACCTTTAATTACTGACCAAGAAGCTTTGACAAACTCATTATTAAACCCATCGGGGCGGGGGATTTATAATTGGGCGGGAGTTTTACAATTTGATCAATCTCCTCGATCTTGAAGGGTTCTTCAAGGAAGTCCAGATTATCCTTTCTCTGAATGAAATCTGACAACAGGAAAGTGAAGCCACCAAATTCACATCTGCCCAGTCTCTGCTTGTATTCCTCCCATAGAAGTTCCTCCTTTGCAGCATGGGTAGAGACAATGGACCCATCGGTACAAGTCAATTCTGAGATGAGCTTTGATTTATGTCTTTGTGTTGCATTAGCATGAAAAAAATGTGTGCCAGCATCACCTAATTGCACCCATTTGATATTACCTCTCTGACGCAATAAAAGGTGCTCTTCTAAGATCTCTAGAAAATTTCATTCAGCAAGACTGAGATCTCTGTTCTCAGCAAGGATTTCAAGGAATAGGATTACCTCCCACGGTATTAGAGATTGAGCTTTTCGGACTAGACAGAGAGGCATGCGGTCCTTCAAAGATTTTCTCGCATTCTTTAACTTGGCGTTAAGAGCTTTTGCACAGTCATTAGTGTTGGGAGCAAATTGCCAACTTTCACTAAGAATAGTTTGATAGTCATGATGCTTAAGCCAATGGTTTTCAAACCTGAACACCACATTCCTTGGGATCCCGAGTGGAAATGTTAACTATGCAAGGGCAATGATCAGAAGGGATCATATCCAAAGCTTTGACCACGGTGGCTGGATAAGAAACACTCCAGCTTGCAGAAGAGAAGACCCAATCTAATTTTTCAAGAAGAGGAGGAGGCCGCATATTGGACCGGTAAATTTTCTTTCCTGCAAGACAAGTTCAGTAACCCCCAGTTGACTAATGGCTGCATTGAAATTAAACATATCATTTAGATCTGCCCCAGGTCTATTTCTGTCACTTTCCTTTCTGATCAAATTGAAATCCCCAACAATTAGCCAATCAATCTCCTGTGGCATTTGAATATTACCAAACCAATTCAGAAAACCATTTCTGCCCTCCTGAGTGCAGGGGGCATAGATACAAGTGAGCACCCATCTGCTAAGATCATGCCTCGAATTAAACTTCACCGAGACGTAATAATCATTACCGAAAAATACAATGACCGAGAAGAGAGAATCCTTCCGGACAATAAGAATGCCCCGAGGCACCAACAGAGGGTAACAATACAAAAGATTCAAACATAGGGGGCAAATTTTCTCCGATGAAACCCCGATCAAAAGCGGCCTTTTGGTTTCTCTGCAAGCATACAATGTCACATTGTGCCTCAACAATTTTGTTCTTAATAGCATCCCATTTCCAGGGAGAATTAACACCCCTCACATTCCAGGACATCACTTTCCAGGCTCTGACATGGTTGTTACTCATTTTGAAAACAAATAGGAGGATAAGCAACAAAATATATGCATAACATATATTAAAGGGTGAGTCTGAGCATAAACCACAGCATTAACCCAGTCACAAACAGGGATACATCCAACAATAACTGTCAAGGCCATCCACACAGGGAAGAAGCCACTAGGATTGTCACAACAGACAAAAGTTTCAGCCATTTAGACAAAGGCTAAATCAACACCTGAGGAGGTAACTACATTTGGGGGCTTCCTAGGTCCTTCCCCTTTGCAGCCTCTCCTTCCTCTTTCTTTTTCTTTCCTCCTTTTGCCTTGTTGCCATCATTGTCATTTTTACCAGCAATGCCTTCCTTCTTCCTGCCAACAGGGTCCTTCTTGCTCTTCTTCTTCATAAGCCTCTCATCAGATAACTGTTCCTCTTCCATGCTGCAGAACTGAACACCCAAATTTCTAATCACTTTATTTGACAAGGTAGGGGGATCACAAGATTTACATCTTCTGCTAGAGCAACTGTTATGCATATAACCTTTATTAGCCTCTCTTATTCTGCTACTTCTACGTACCTCTGTTTTCACAAGGGGGGCATTCCTTTTGTTTCCATTTTTCTTGGTAGGAGGCTTTCCCTTGTCGAAAGCTATCGGGGGCTGAGCAGGGTGGACTTCTCCCCAACATCATCTCTTTGTGTGCGCAACTAGATCTAATAAAGGATCGGACTCATTAATCTCTCGATGTTAACTCGAGATTCTTTTTAGGAAAGATAATCGGCAAAGGAAGAGATCTTGTACCACAATTATCAGCAAGGAAGGTGGCGCTCCGGCAAGAAAATCCTTGGCCCATTCAAAGATTGGCGAGCATTGCATCATAGTCGAAAAAAAGGAGGCCAGTTCTTTGAAATTGAAATTAAGGGTCTTGAACTCTTACCTTTTTGGGATCAAGCCGGGACGAGGGGGCTCGAGAGCCTTTCCATCGACTTTCTATATTCCCAATCGGCAAAAGGCCGAGATAAACCGCCGCCGCAAATCGTAGAAGGGCCATCCCAACTTTGAACATGCTGGTTGCCATTCGAACATCCCGACCATTACGATTTCCTCATTCACAATAATTTCCTTATCAACTCCAAGAATCTCATTAAGCATTTCCATCTCATTCACATCAAGCGGGGTTTTCGGGAGGGATCCCCTCAACTAAAACATTAACTGGGTTAACAGGGAGATGTGGGACATCTACCTGCTGCTCATCAGCAATAGCCATCAGATTAGCCTCTTCTTGAGCAATTGGGCCAAGAACCTGTTGAATAGCTTCTTCCACCACATCATTGCCATGCAAGATATCATTTAATTCTATGAATGGTTCCTGAGGACCAGCTGGATGCAAAATCACTTCTTGGGGGTTGTCATCATCTAAAAGCTGGGCTGGCCCATTCAGATCTATTTCCATGGGCTGATTGCCAGCAGGGCCAATCACATTCTGAATCTGTCGCTCCTGGCTGGCGTGCGAGCGGGGATCCCCCTTTGCCCAGCCCATGGATTGACTTGTCCAAGCATCAGATTCTGTCCACCCACATCTGGCCGGATTACGCCCACCCGGCATCTGCGAGAGCATCCGGTCATCACCTTGCACATTCTGGCCTTCTATCTGATTCTAAATGTTCTGCTCATTCTGCTCAATCTGGGCATTCTGTTCCTCAACTTGTTCATGATCATCCACTGGCTCATCAACTGCTGCAGGCATAAAAGCAGGCCCAGGACCCTGCTGACCAAGCCCAAAAAAAGCAAACGGTGCCCCATCCCCAACTGGGAGCTCAGGTACTGGATCTTCATCCTGTGGTCCACCTCCAAGGAGCCTGTGCTGCAGAATTTCACATTGTACCGTCCAAGAGTCACTTTCAAAACCTTCCGACTCAGAGAAAACGATGAAGTGAGGAACAGACTGATGGTCTATCACCCTTGCCTTGATGATGATTCTAACCAATCTACCCTTCTCTTTCTGCCATAACATGCATTTGCCAAAAGAACCAATAGCATCTTGAAAAAAACTCTCTTCCTGATAGTCAGCCGGAAAGTTCATTAACATTAACCAGCATTCAGTGTTAAAATGCACACAACGCCAGTTTCTCCCTTCATTATGCCTAACAAAGTTCAGATTGACGTTGTCGAAAGGAATCGGTCCTTCATTGATAAGAATTTCTCTGTCTAGCGGACGCGAAAAGCGCACATAAGCATGACCCAAGCAACATGGCTGAATCTCCTCAATCGGAATCCTTCTAAGCATAAAAAACTCTCGCAGCACCTCCTCAACAACGGCAAAGACCAGCGGATTACCAGGGAGATTGTCGATGAGGACGATGGCAAGGTCCTCGTTCTTCTTCTTTGCCCTTCTTGAGGCGACCGCCCGGACCATCGTCGGACGGTTCACCACATCTTGCCAGATCATGGTGGTGGGGACGAACGGCCGGGGATCGGCGCGTTGGTATGCCATTGGCTCTGGAGAAGAGAGCGGGGGTGAAGCGGTGGTGCACTGTAGCTCGAGACTGGGGTTTCGCTCTTGGTGGAGTGGCAGAGTTGCCGCGTTATAAATGGGGTGGGGAGAGGAAGACGAAGGGGCGACGGTGAGCGATAGCTCCAAGGAGTCAGGGGGAGGGGGCGCATTAAGATCCAGCCCAACGAGGCCCATAGTATTGGCAGACGGGAGTACCCAAGGGACAGTTATTTCTGGCACAATTTTCGGTTTGGCCCAAGGCGGCGAAAGGGCCTGAACCATTTCCCCAAAAGAATTAAAGACACGTGGCTTAGAGGGGCCGGCATTGGGGCAACGAAACCAGCCCAAGGGATTTGAAACGGCGAGATTTTTTTTTCAGATTTCTCGGGTCCTTTGATGGCTGAGCGTTGAAGACTGGCTTCAAACACGAGGCAGCAACATGTCCCCAAGCAAAGCAAACGCAGCATCTAATGGGCATGGTGCAATTAAAGCGGTGATGGTCATTGGCTAGGCATCTAGCACAACCCGGGAAAGAGGGGAAGTTGTTTTGTTGTTTCGGCCTCATCGCCGGAGAAGAACGAGCACCATTGCCACCCCCGGCGACTATGTGAGGAATAGGGAAACTAATTCTTTGGAAAACAGAGGTTCTCTTAACAGAGGGGTTTCGATCAAAGCTAGAGCTATTGCCCATCCTAGAAGCCAAACTAGGACCAGATCCAATAGGGATTGAATTAGCACCTGGAAGTGGCGGTTTTGAGGCTGGAACATGAACCGCGTTCGCATAGGATTGTTCCTTAGAAAGTTTTGAGGAGGCAGCTTGCCAAGAGACCTGATCTTCTAGAAGGAACAGAGAAAATTCTCTGCGCCAGTTTGGTCTGCCTCCACCGAGAGGTGGAAGAAGATCTTGTATAGATCACACTCAAACGATCGGGGCGGCTAATGAAGAAACCCGTCTCTTTGGTGGCGGCGAGAACTTAAAAACACGGTCCCTAATCTCGGGAGACCTTGAAGCAATGAGCCGAACCACCAATGGTGGCTTGCAGGATTAACCCTACCGAGATTGGGCGGAGCTGAACTTGCATCTACCGAAGGAGGCCACCATTAGAAAGCTATCGAGAGGGGGACGAGGAGACAGGGGGCCAAGCGAGGTGCGGATCTCATCCTGAACCCCCGTAGACCGAGGGCAGCCGGGGAGAGACACAGGAGTGCCATGGGGAGAGATCAAGGGGCACTTACGGGGAGATGAGGAAGAGCGGTGACTCGAGGAAGGAGGGGAGGAGGACACCCCTCGAGAGCAATTCCATGGCCACCACCACGCAGCCGAGGCCTAGCACCTCCTCAACGGCAAACCTTGTCGAGCTATCTTTCCTCGGTAGCCGCTGGTGGCTGTGTTGGTACTGTATGAGCTCGCTTTCTGGACCTGGAGTGCACGCTCCCTCCCTCCCTCCCCGGGTGGCCGTGGGCTGGCTTTTTCCACGCCCGCCTTCTCGATGCGGCGTCTCCCCCGGCATGCTCGCTGCCGTCTGCCGCTGTCCCGGCGCGCCCGTCCGTGTCCGCTTCCGCTCGCTCGTTCAAGCCCGTGTTTGCGGCGGACCCGTCCCCTGTCCATTTGTTGTCCGCTCTCGATGCTTTGCTCCTGCTGCTTGGCAGCTCCGGTGCCTTTCGGTGTTTTCAGCCTTTTTTGTTTGATGGTAAAGCTTCGGTGGCAAGAAGTTGGTCAAAAAGAAAACACAACAAAGCTTGCCATTGAGACATGGAGCTTGCTTGCTCACGAGTATAACTACCGTCATTCACCATCAGTTCACTCTTTTTTGGAGCTTCCATCAGTTCACTTGTCTCGCGAACCTTAGGAGTCCAGTAGCCTTGAGCCAGGCCTCGGATGGCAACGGTACCTATGACCGAAACCCGATGGGTTTTGCTCTATTAGGGTAAGGGTATGGGTCAAGGCCATGGTGCGGACGAGGGAAAAGGATCTCTCTCTCCCTGTAGTGGCGTGCAAATGATGCCGCATGCAGCGGATAAAGCAATAGGCTGCGGTGGCCATTTCAAACTCGGTGTGGACCAGCCCACTAGCGACCAAGTACAGATGACAGTGTAAAATGAGGCAGCGGCGGCGGTGGGGGCAAGCATTGTGTAACATTCCGGCCTAAATGGGCCGAGTTGCGCATTGCCGGGGCACTGTAGGATGAGTCCTCGCTGCGGTTGAATCAGGCTAGAACACATTCAGGTTACTGTAGTCCACATACTGTACGCGTATACTACTGTAGCATCACGTCGCGGCGCTATTCATCCGAACCTTAGTGCGAATCAAAGGTTCACCAGATTACCTTAAAAACCAGATTCTAAGAAGCGTGGTAACCTTCGGTTAACCTGTTTTAAGCCAAGTGAGGACGAAATCTCAAAGAGGTTTGGCCCACTGCTCGGCAAGTAGGCCTAGGGTGTGCTTGGGTGTTACACAATGCATGGAGCACGGTGCCTTTCCGATGAGCCAAGTGTGGATGGATCAACAACCACGTTGTGAACTCGTGATATTGTCCAACCAAAAAAACGACCACGTCGTGGCTTACCATGATCGGATGGGAGCCCTGCCCTTGCCGGGTGTGTGGCAACCGACGGTAGTGGCGTGCAGTGTGGGCTCAACAGGAACGATGACGACGCCTCTTCCTGAGTCAAGGTTTCAGATAACTTGCTTAGGTGCCTTTCTACGGACTGTTGGGATCACACACACCCTAATCTCTTGCTAAGGTTCTATCAAGGCAGGCGAGATTGGATAGCGAGAACAAAGATTCAGGTTAATTGCCAACGCGATCTGCTCTCGCTACTGCTTTTTGTCAGTGTCATCGAAGTGCTAAACGCGGCAGACGCCGACAGCTGCAGTTTTTGTCACGCCTGCCTAACCGCAATCAAACACCGAACTTCAATCTATGTACACTGATGACTAGGGACGAAGCCAGCAGCACCCGGCCGGGCGGTGCTCGAGCACATGAAGCCCCCTAGAGGCCATCCTAAAATTTGAGGTTGCGGCTAGTGGCCATTTCTAGCCAAGCACATGTGCCTTGCTGCGACATGCGGCGCTGAGACACGATCTTGGCCTCCTTGGCGTGACTACAACACGATCAGGAGCACGTCCTCGAACCTGGGCACCTGCAGGCCATCTACTTATTGCCTGCATCCAGACATGGAGTGGCACAGGTACACCCTGGCCAGCATCAGCATCAAGCGCAACAATGCAAGCTGGTGTTCGGTGGCCGTACCTATGTTTTGGAAGACCTAGAAGGAAACGCGTGATGTGGCCCTAAAATTGTTATAAAGTTTCAAATATATGTTGTTCTTATAATACTTAATTAGAACATATCAAATCTTGATGCTAAAACAACCTTATGTTCTACTGAAAACCATCATTTTCCTAGTATTCTTCGAAATGAAGTCTTCAATTATAACTTCTTACTTGATCATCTTTAAGATATCACTAGTAGCAGGGCACGCGCTTCCGCGCGCCCGTGCGAACATAAATTTTGGTGAAATCTTCATGTACATAAAAGACTTGAATTACACAAGAAAGTTATATAGCCTTGAGTTAGATCCTTCTTCATCAGCAAACATGGTAATTAATAACCTAATCCTTGGTGATTATTGTTTCTGTACATAAGTAGGTGACATTTGCAGTGTTGTTCTTGTGCATATGAGCACAGCTATTTATACAGGGGTAGCTTTATATGAACGTGGCATTGTTATCTGACGGCTTTTTCATGGCCCTTTTGGTTTGGTAAGCGGTGGTCCATCAATCTGTTCAAAAGCTATCCTGACGGGACATAGATTACCACTATACCACACATCAAAATTAGCGTCAGACATCAGTCGGTACAGAGTTATAGTGACCAATGCTCTATCTCTCAAATGACTTATAGCGACCCCCAGTGAGCTGCTGAATCAGAGACCATCCGGATTTCAAGGGCATCACGCCGATAGTGGCTTGGAGGTCTCCAGTTCAATCATTGTGTGGAATGGCATCCAACAGGCCCACCAGAATGTAGCCACAGGTGTAACTATCATCAATTCTAAAAAAAAACAGAGAACCAGAAACACTTAGATTGTTCCGAAATTGACATTACAACAAGGAAGAACAAGAGAGAAATATTGTATCAAATTCATAATATAGTACGTTAATCTTGTTTAGCTATTTACATTCCACCGTATTCAAGACCCTGAGGCTTTGGAATGAGAGGGCCAATGTTCCAGACAAAAACGCACAAAATCTTGGGGATATTTAAGCTCTCACCAGATGTAAATCTGATTGTGCTTGCTGCCAGTAAGAAACAGCAAGAGGGTCTCCAGTTTTGAAAATAGGTCCAGTTTTGAAAATATAAGCTATCTCATTTGCATACAGTAAAAACCTCGTTGGTCGTTACGGCAAGAAGAGTTCACAGCTAAAGACCTATACAAAATCAAAAAGGCACACAAACTATGTCCACTAAAGTTCACTCGGAGAACAATCTCATAGTGACTGCTCTAGAAAAAAAAAGCACCCTGTGAACACTAAACAGTCACATAGCCAACATTAGTAACTCGACTTGAAATAGTTATTTAAGTCAGCTCTTTTTTTGTTCAATACATTACCTATTCAATGTCTTCCCTGCAAGCGGAGAAAAAGAGAGATGCCTACCAATTGTGATGTGCGAAAATACTATAGAACTGAAGTAGAAACTTTCAGTTGCCAAAAGTTTTGGCATGGAGTAATTGATATCAACATTTAAGAATAAGGAAAATAATAGACAACCTGGAAATATCTGCTAACAATCTGATGCCACCATTAATAAAAATTAACTGTTGACAAAAATACAACATGAATACTTTCTAGTGGGCATACACTCATATCAGCTGAGTTTTATTATGTACATCAAATTATCACTCACTTGGAAATGAGGACTGAAGATAATGGGACTTCACCGGGCGAAGGTAGAATAGCTCGTTGCAACCGTGCATGAACAAATCAAATTATTAAGTTTCATCATGGTTTGTTCTATTCTCAATAAAAAAATATACATGGTATGTGGCCTCTGAAACATCACTAATCAATGGAAGCTAAACAAAAGGGAACAGATTGTATTTATCTCCGATAAATAGATAACAGATTGCATTGACATGTTTAACATGGATGGTACTGGTTAGGAAATGGAGATTTCAATCAAACAATTGCTTAAGTGTTCAGGATCAGGGAGCAATAAGCACAAAAAAGTAAATAGTAATTTCTCAATGGGTCCTAAACTACATCCAACTCAGGAATTGTTTATCCAGCTATATATATATATAATCAAATGAGGTTATGTCATCCCATATTAACATATTGATGGTTGTCATTTCTATCTGAACCACATACACTTCTAGCGTTTCAGAAACGAAAAGGATCTTGTAATTTCAATCTGCATGTCATATGAAAAATTATCGTTTGGAAGATGATGTAGATCTATCTACCATGGTGTATTTGTATGCATGCAATACTTACCTTTTTGGCTGCACATTTTCTACTGAGGCCATTTTGTTTTTCTCAGTGTTGTGCCCAGCGTTGGTTATGTGGGTTCCTTCACTGGGTTTCCCCCTGCATATCATACAGTAAATGTCTAAGTATCTAGAGATGTTATATACCAAATGTGGTCGCACTTTTCCCACACAGAAGATAACCAATCATCTGGGGGAAAAAAATCAGAGCAGGTTATGGTTATAGTTTCTACAAACTAATGTCTACCTTGAATGCACTATATATTTTTACTTCTCCTAAGCTAAGCCATCCATGTAGTCAGCTGTGGTTCTACTTTCTGTCTATTTAGACCATAATGCACAAGGGTAAAATATCTGGAGTTTTACTGAAGTTTGTATGGCGCAGGGAAGTCAAAAGGATGCAATAAAATTTGAGAGGGCTAGTTTTTTCTCATCAGATTAAAAAACTCCAAAAACCTGCCCCTAAATTGTTCAAAAACCTACACCCGTGCGGAATAGAATTTTTGGGGAACCAAGGAGGAAAAGGTGCGTGTTCTTTTAGTCAAGGAGCTAAATAATGTCTGGCTTGGTACTTACCATCAGTGTAAGATTTTGTACCTGATATTTTATAGCTCCGTTTAATATATGGAATAATCTCGATATACAGTGAAGGAGCATACGAAGCGTAGCAATATCATAAGCAGGAGAACAAGGAACGTACATACCTCGCAGCAACGGCAAAGCAAATACACGACCCCGTCCCGAGCAAGCAGTAGGCACGAAATCAACCGCAAGGCCTGTGGCGACATCAACAGAGGACTAAGGCATCCCATCTGCAGGAACATAAGGCATGGAGGAGCAAGGCAGAAAGAAAGAGCTACTTACGAAGAGAAGAAGCAGAGGCCACGCAACACGTACAGACGGCGCAGACCAGCTGCAAGCAATTAAAACGCAACCAAATAATAGGTGGTCAATAGATCGAGCACAGTGAAGCACCAATACGCCTGGCGCACACAAAAGTAACAGTAATCGAAGCCCAATCTAACCAGGGCAGCACAAACCTGAACCCTACAGCGATTTCGGCCGGCGCAGAAGCAGCGAGGCGGACGGGACGACGTGCACGAGCTGCAAGGGGAAAAAAAGCAAAGAAATCATGGGCACACAGTGGATCTGTAACAACGACGGCCATTGCGTGCCATCAACGGGAGCCTAGAGGACAAGGACGAACCTGGAGAACCCAAGGCCGATGACGACGCCCACAGAGAGGCAGCGAGCCTCGACGACGGCGCCGAGAATGGCGGCGCAGGGCGCCCCTCCGTAACACCGACGAGGTCGGGACGCGGAGGGACGGCGAGGCGGCGGCCGGCCCGACCCAAGAGTAGCACGACACCCAGCGCAGAGGAGGAAGAAGGAGCGGCGGCAACGGAAAGAAGCGGAGACGAAGCAAAGAAGAGGGAGGGAGGCACGGCGGAGGCAGCGAGGAAGAAGGGATCGATTTAGTGCGATCGGGCAGAAACCGAGGCAGGCACAGTAGAATCCAGTATATATCCGGAGCGAACCAGCTTCTCTTAGAAGCGACGAGAAACCGAGAAGCATGAGAAGCTGGGAAGTAAGAAGCTGATTAGGCTAATCCGATCCGTTTACCGACTAATCTAACGACGGTCATTATTTTTTGGCGTACGTGGCTAGGCGTTCCACGCAGGAAGCTATTCCAGGTTCTAGCGTTTTTAATTTTCAAGTGGTATTGTTGCCAACCCACGGGAAGCCAAGGAGTTGTCCATCAGGTGGCCTGCCCTGGGCTGATGGGCCAAGGCCATGGGCTGTTGATTATCATTTAATTGCTACTTAGTGTAATATGCACTAAATTTGGAGGCCCTAAAATTTGCAGACCCAGAACAGGTGCACACTTTGCACCTGCTGATGATATATTGATCGAGGGGGAACGTTGGACCAACATGCCGAATGTTTGGTGAGGTAGAGTTTCCGAAGCCACAAATGCTATCATTGCTGGTGTCTAGGCCCCTCATGGCGATGGCAATGTCGAGGTCAATGAGGAGGCCGCCACAAAGTCGTAGCCTTGCCCATGGAACCAAGGAGCGCGCCTGCCATAGAGCATGCCCGCGAGGGTGTACAAAGGTCTCCCTTCATGTTGTGGATGGGCTGTCTGGGGGCACATTATTCGGCATTATAATAGACTGCGGCTGTAGTTGAGGAGGAGGTTAGCGCGGTCACCTAGTTGTGACCTAGCCTAGACGATATACAGCGAGGGACATTGGAAAGACATATATATAGAGGATTATGGAATTGACCTGAGGGTGTGCAGGAGTGAGAGGATTTTGATAGTCGTACATACCCAGATGACACTAAAATAAATTTTAGGACCATGTTGAGATCCGAACATACATTGTTTAGGTATTTGGACCAAAGTAACCAGAATGACATAGCAATACAAGTTTATGGACAGCTATAGTACGTGCACTTTACTATATATTTAACAAGCAGAGGCAACCCATCCTTTTAAAAACTGTATATATATGTATTATTACATAGGAGTCTGGATGGGATAATTTATATTTAAGAAACAGCAGGCTAGGATCACGGCTGGACCGGAGCGCTTGCAACAGCAACAATGTCATAAAAGCATGTATAGCAGTAGCATTTGAAGTCATCACAAGCGCCGAAAAGGTTCTTGATGCTTTCAAAAGAGCATGCATCACTGCAACCGTCATTAACGAAGCATGGTCCATGATAATTGCCGCTCAGGTGCCGACAGTCACTCTGCGTGTATCCAGGCATTGAACATACTAGCACATGGAACGTGGTTAATTAGCCAAAATATTAGTCAAAACAACGTATAAAGTTGCATACATCACTCAAATTAAACGCCCAACTTAAGCAGTTAGGACAAAAACTTATATTTCAGTAATTTATACATGTGCACGTACGTACCGGCGGCCACGACAACAGTTAGCAGCAAGACTGCAGTGAGATTCTTTCCTGAAGGTACCATCGGTTGTTTTTTCTAGAAGATAATGAACGAGCAGAGCAGGTTGCTGGGCGATCGAGGAGAAGTCAGACAATATATATACTACATGCCTAGTGTGTTGCGCCACGTCACATGTTACACAAAAACAAGGTAAAAATGAAAATAAAGCTTTGCCTGAATTTGCCATGGTGCAAGGCGCGATAGCTGGCTTATTGCCACCAATGCAACGCGCCGAAGGTTGCAGGTCGAGACAAATTTGAAAAAGCTGCTGGACGAGCCATGGAAGAAGGCCGGCCGTAAGCAGCCGAGTCGTTCTGAGCTGGAAGCCGGCCGTAAACACAATTTAATAAATTAAATAACCATATAATCTATATCTATATACCTGATAATAATCTATAATCTAGATCTATGCGTACGTGTTGCATACACGCGTATTCCTTCATGCTGTGGGTTGGATATCTGGTGGTGCCATCGTTAGGTGTTGGTGTTGTGTTGTAGCAGTCTAGCAGACAACTGTAGATGAGGAGGCTAGCGCGGTCATCATTGGCGTAGCCTCGACGATATAAAGCGGGGACGGTCGAGAGATGGACAGAGAGAGGATCATTGGAATTGACCGACCAGGTGTGTCTATGAGTGAGCGCTTTCATATAGTAAAATAAATTCAAGTACCACATATATTTAGATCAGATAGAACTGTAGTGATAGTCGAACATTGTTTAAGTTTCTTAAATTTATATTTAACTAGCTGATGTAACCTCTCCTGTTTAGGCATTTAATGTGTCTATGGTCGCTGGCCATATGCAACGTAATGCCTCCCAACGGCTCTAAAATTTACGGGATTCGGACTCTAAATAAAGAAGTTGTAATTGCTTTTTTGTAGGTTTTTTTAAGCAAAGGGTAAAAACAGTACATTCATAATTGTAACAATATTGTTTTGGTATGATTCATCATCTTTCTTTTCTTTTTAGCAAAACATGAAAATCTTATTGATAGGGTTAATTCGACGTTGACTCTAGGGTTTCAAGCGGCATCCATGGCCGGGCCGTCCACATCTCCATCGCCGTCGTCCGTGGCTGTGGCGGCATGCGATCGAAAGTGGAGAGGGCATGGCGGTCACAAAGCCCTCCTTGGCGGCGAGACACCGTTCGGCATGCGCGCGCTAGAGAGGAGGTAGGAGGGAGAAGGAGGAGTGATAGCGAGGGCCATCTGGGGCGTAGGATCGTGCTTGGGTGGGTCAGGTGGTGGGCCGGTAGGGGTTGTGTTGTTAACTTTACAAAATGACCATGATGCCCTTGTACAAATAAAATAAAAAATAATAGCTATTTTGGATAGGCGTTGGGAGGGATTTGAAAGTATTTCCATGCACCGTAAAAAGGGTTCTAAAACAATATATTAATATAAGTTGTATGCACGGCCAATTTAATGTTAAACGGCACGCCCTACAGAGATTTTTTTTTCTTTAAGGCGTCATTGGTTGTTTTTCTTCTTTTTTTTGTGTGGAAGCTCTTGTATGCTGCAGAAATGAATGAGCGAGTTAGTTAGTGGATTTCGAGTGAGAAGTACAACAATATATGTATATAAATCACAAGCATAGTGTTTTCCACCGTAAAATAAAGCATAAACATACTGGATTCTCCGTCCTATTCCCTAGTATTTTCCAACAGCAGAGCACAAGAGTCCAGAGACATATGTTGGTATTCAGCAGTGTTCACAACTAAAGTTTCATGCATGACGTCCATCAACCATATTATCGTCAGCAGGTCCTCCATTGGATGTGGACTCAGGGACAGGTTGAATATGCCAATAAGTAACGATGACACCAAGTTGCATTGGTACCAACCTACCTTAGCTTGTTCGATGATACATTCGTTGTGGCCGGCCGGTCGCTAAGCTGGGCCTGCCACTAACGCGCCAAACACTGCAGCTGGAGGCAAAATTGAATGCTGCTGGCGAGCCATGGAGCTGTAATAAGCCGGCCCTAAGCAAGCTGAGTCGTTCAGAGAATCCTTGCATTCTTTTGCGCATTCAAACACACTCTCTCCACAGCGTGCGCGGCAATCCATCACAAAGCTTCGGTGTTCATTTCCGGCAAGAAGTTGATCAATAACAAACATGAAAAGGCGAGCAATCGAGAGATGGAGCTTGCTCTATGTGTTCACTTGTCTCGCAAGTGACCGAGTCCTGCAAGCCAGGCCATCGTCCACACATCGATGGTGCGGAGGAGAAAAATGATCTCCTCTAGGATATCAAGTGATGCCGGCATGCAGCAGATAAAGCAATAGCTTCGGTGATCAAAGGTTTGATCACAAATGTCGATATCAAGTGCTCTATCACGCCTATCCTTCCGGTGTTCTGATGAAGACATCTTTGTTCGACTTTGGAGCAGCACTGCAGTAGGAGCGACAAGCCCACCATTTTCGGTCCATGGCGAAGCGCTTGTGCCTTGCCGCGACACGGTTGGCGGTACCGTAACACGAGGAGCACGGCCTCGAACCTGGCCAGCTATACTTATTGCCTGCTTCAGGACATGGCGCGGCACAGGTACAAACTACTTGAATGGTAGACATTTCTTAGTGTTTTTTTTGAACTCCTTCTCCTAGTGTTTTTAGTTAGTAAGGAAACACTACCACTGATCATAACACATGAGAATATCACTAGGAGACATTTAGTAGAGAAAGTTTATACCAAATCTTTTGTCCGACTAAGACATAGACTCGGTTAACGTTTACATTTACCACTGGTCATAGCACATGGGAATACCACTAGGAGGCATTTAGTACAGAAAGTTTATACTAAATTTGTTTGTCCGACTAAGACGTAGACTCCGTTACCGTTTACATTTTTCTGTTTTATATATTTGTCCTTTTCTTTGGAACAATTTGCTATGGGACATTGGAGAAATACATATATGGCCCGATAAAATCTAAACATAGAATTTGCCAAAAGATACTGCAAAGTCTTGGCTCTTTGCCTGACACACCGTGCTGATTATTTAATCATTTCTCAGAACCCAGGAAAGAGAAGGTGTGGAAAATGACCAAAATACTCCATCTTCAACCTCTATCCCTTGGTTGATATTTGCCATAACCATAACACATCGCCGCTGCTTTTTTCTTGCTGCAAGAGAACATGACGACCAACATGGAGGACCTTCTCGCCAAGCCCAGCGACACTGCCCCTGCACCCTGGCCCTGGTGGTGCCAGACCCCAGCCCTTGTGCCCCTGCATGCGCCCAGACATCTCGGGAGCTTTGTCTTTGAGCTGAATTCTTTTCGGGCATATATTCCGACGAAACAGGTACAGATACTAAATATATATACATACTCCCGCCGTATAGGAAAAAAAAAGAAGTCTTTTTCAACAAGGTTTGGGTCAAACATTGGAAATATAAATCATAAATTCTTTCGTTGAGTTTGGAATGTTATATCAATAGATTTGTCTTGAAAATTACTTTCATAAAAATATAAATATATATATTTTCAATAAATACTTTTATAGAAAATAGAAGTCAAAGTTGTAGAGGAGACCATATCGCTGTCTTAGGCGACTTCTTTTTCTATACGGAGGCCGTATGTTTTATTATAGTTTGGACCTTCAGTTGATATACGTTTTAATAAGAATGAAATTAATTTTTACTCATAATTGCATCAACAACTTAATCATTGGAATCTCTGTTTCTTGGAGAAGGATCAATAGTCCAAAGATTCACAATATCGTTTTTTTACGTTTGTGCAAAAAAGGCATAAGAATGTGGTACCCATCAGATCAAAAATAAAAAAGCAAACATGGCAATCGTATGGAAAAAACTGAGCAAACGGCGTTAAAAACGAGCGAAATAAAAAAAAAAAAACCAGACCGTTTGATTGATTTTTATGGCTGTGTTTGGTTCGCGGGTTGGTGTGGGTTGGTGCGGGTTCGACCCACACCAACCCGTGTTTGGCTGAGAAACGAAGGGGGTTGGGTTGAACCCGGCAGGGAATATACTAGATGCGGGTTGGATGAATCCCCGAAAAACAACGGACCACGCCAACCCACATGCACGGCGTCGTCTCTCTCCGTCTCTCGCGCGAGGAGCTAGTGCGACGGGCGGCCATGGCGAGCAGCGCAAAGGGGGAGAGGGGGCTGGTGCCGCCAAGAGTGGCGGGAAGGACTCGCCGGGAGCAGCTCCGCCTCCATTGACGACGCCGGCCGGGAGCAGCTCCGCCTCCATGGACGCCGCCAAGAGTGGTGGGCAAGCAGCGCCGCGCGGCGCCCACCCCGCCCGAATGCAGCGGCGGCGCTCGGCGTCCCCGGGGCGGTGCTCGCGGGCGCCCCGGCGCCATCGCGGAGGGTGCTCGTGGCGGCCCCGCGCTCCTCTTCCTCCGTGCCATGGCCGCCATGGCGAGGAGCCATGGCGCCCGGGGTGGAGAGCGGCGCCCGGCCGAAGTCGCGTCGCGGCGAGGGGGTGGCGGCGCGCGACCCGGACGGCGGCGCAGCGGCCAGGGGGCGTGCGCGACGCCGCTGGGCGCCAAAGACCAGGCCCGTCCCTCCGGCTCTTCTTCATCCTCCAGCCATGGCCGGCGGCGGGCACGCGCGGCCGGTGCCAAGGGCACGCTGGGGGTGGCAAGGCGCGAGCCCGTGGCGCGCGGCCGGTGGCGAGGAGCCATGGCGTCCGGGTGGGGTGCGGTGCGGTGGGGTGGGCGGTGCGGATGGGGCTGAGGAAGAAGATAAGGAAGAAAGAGAAAGTGATTATGACAGGTGGGCCCCATTGACTGTACCGTTAACGGTGTCAAAATGACATTATCTCACCCCTCTTCATCCCTCCAACCAAACACAAAACTGGAATGACTCCAACCCTTCAACCAAACAAGAGATGGGTTCATTCCATCCCACAAAACTGGATTGGATCCAACCCAACCCACTTGGTTCCCAAACCAAACACAGCCTATATGTTTGAGTTTCCTCCCTCATTAGATCCATGCTTTCTTCGTTTCGTCCCATCTTTGTTGGATTTCGAGCATCACCGTAGTCGCGGCAACAAGTCCACAATTAGGTTACGACCAGCCGCCGTTTTCGGTCCATGGTGAAGCAAACGAGCCTTCAACGCAACACACCTGCGGGCGCATAATCTCGCTCGATCGGCATGGCACGTGTACACCCGGGCAGCGTCGGCTAGAACTGCGGCGTTGCAAAAGTCGTAGATCGGGAACGTTGGGCCTGAATGCCGAATGCAGCATGGTCGATGAAGTGACACAGGCACGGCTATCGTCGTTGACGGCCGGCCCTGATTCCATCTAGGCGCATCAAGGCCGGTCGTCGCAGCGGTGGCGGCATCGAGATTGTCATTGAGGTGTGGCGCGGGGCCGTGGAGGCTTACGGCCCTCACCGACGGAGCTAGGAGTGTGCCCACCATCGAGGATGCCGCGAGGGCGCCCAAAGCGTATTTCATGCTGTGAATGGGCTGCGGTTGCGTGTCATTTGTCGTTGTAGCACACCAACGACTATAGATGAGACACTAGTTCGGTCGCACGTGGCCCTAGCTAGCCTCGATGACATACAACAAGGGAAGACGGCGCGAAGGAGAGTAGTAGACATTGAATTGACCGGGTGTGTCCATGAATCAACGTGTTCGCTTGACTTGGCTTATCTTTTTTCAGCTTATTCTCTCACATAATACTATTATATCAGTCAAAATCAGCCATGCATCAGCCAAAATCAGCCGAATAGCTTCAATGAACGTTTTGATAGTCTGGGACCAAAATGACATAGAAATTAAAATAAATTTGAGGGCCATAAAAAGACATGATAAAACTGTAGCAAGACCCGAACATACATTGATCATCCACACGAAACTTTTACAAGTTTGGAGACCAGAACGATATGGCCATATAAGTTTAGGGACTAGTATTGCACTTTTACTTTATGTTTAACTAGCAGAGGTGGAAACCCAACCTTATTAAAAAAAGAACCATATATGTATATTGATAAATAAATGCCAGTAAGGGGTTATTTATATTTATGTTTAGGAAACCCCAGACACTAGGATCATGGCTGGAGCGCTAGGAACATATACAACCAAACTGGAGAAGGGAGCATTTATCAGTATAGCAATAGCAGTCGGGCTCACAACAGCCGGAGTTGGCTTTGTAATCAACTTGGCACATAAAATTGCATCCTTCGTCAAAGCACTGTTCTTGATAAATGGGGAAAGGGAACCCGCACCCACTCTCCGTACATTGAGGCACTATCACATACAAGAACATGGTTAATTAGCGTCAAAGAATATCAAATGCTCATGCTTGAAATGGAAATGGAGAAAAGCAAAGGATCAAGGCAAAGGTATATATTTTCGTAGGGCACTTTTGTTTTGGTGATCAAGACATATATAGAGTGTAATCACGTTTAGGATCGATAACCGGACTATAAAGAGGAGAGAAAAAAAGTATTTGATTTGGCTATCAAGTGCAACTAGGTGATGTTGATCATGCCTGTGCATTTATATAGGATTTAGTGTGCTAACTTGACTCGTTGACAAACGTTTTGAAAATGCTAATTAACAGACACACTCTTGGTGGAGATTACTTGGTTGTGTTGGCGCTTTTGCAAAGGAGGTGAAGTTGAAGTAAAAAGAAAGGGAGATTTTGTATACATGCTTGCAATACATACATGTATATACATGCACATGCACGTACACAATTTCTTTGCTTGCACGTTTATTTGCTTTCCTTGCTTCTTGTGCACGATCCAAGAGCATGGCAACAGCCGGCTCAGCAGCTTGCATATGCACGTGCATGTGTGTGTGGCTTGCAACGCCGCGGTAACAGCAGATCGGCAGCGCAGGCAGGAGCAGCGAGTGCACCAGACTCGGCTATCTTGGAATGCGTCTGGTGCTTTGCTCTTGCGCTGGTTGTAGGGGCTGGTGATTTGTGAGTGGTTTGTGAGCTTCCTGGACGGAGTGCCGAATTGCCACTTTAGTGGATTGCTCCTATCATTGATTTATTACACTTGTGAGTGGTCTTGCCGGGGCGGCAACTTTGGGAGCGCCCAAGACAAGGACGTAGCTTGTTGGTGCACAAGTGAACCTTGGGATAAATCTTTTTGTGTCAAATCTTTATATGTCAACTTCTCTCCCGGTGATTATCTCCATATTGTGATTGATTGTGTATTCATCGCGGTGATTGGTTCATTCCTCAACATGTCTTTATAAAGAGCAATTCCCTACTGCTTGCACCTAGGCTTGCTAGTTGAGTAGCTTAATTGTTAGTAAAATTAGCTCTCTAGTTTGCTCTCTTGTTTAGCGAGTAGTGACATAGCCACTTGTGTGCGACATAGAGATCATAGTTACTAGAACTGTGGAAAGGAAGCTTGCATCCCTCTCTTGGGTAGGAAAAACTCGCTTTTCACCATTTGTCATACTAATCAAATTTGTGTAGTGTAATTGTAGAATTCTAAATAGGCCATTCCTCTCCCCTCTAGCCAATTAGGACCTTTCAAGCTGCATGTACAACCACTTCTACAAACGCATTTGTTGGGGCGGCTCAGTTAGGGAACCATTTTTAGAGGCGGTTTTAGATTGAGCTGCCTTTTAAAGAAAAGGAGGCGTTGCTACAAATGTTTTTTTAGTGCAACTGAAGACCAAGACTTAAGCTATTAGGAGACATACCAGTGGCAATGATGACAATTAGGAGCATGACTGTAGAGAGATTCTTTCTTGAAGGCGCCATTGATTTTCTTTTTGAAGTTTTTGCACATTGAAGAAAAGAATGAGCGAGCAGGTTAGTGGATGATCGAGTAACCAGAAGTTCAACAATATATGTATAAATCGCATGCCTTGTGTGCTCCACCGTAGAAGCATAAACATACGATCCTATCCCTAGCGTTTCCCAACAGAAGTTGGCGGGCAGATCACAAAGCTTGGCTTGCACGTAGCTTGCTCACCACCAATGGGCCAAAGGTTGCCCGCTGGGACTAGTCTAACAATATATATGCAAAACAAATCACAATTAGCCTAGTTTTGTACCACCATAGCGGCATTAACATATGGTCGTATCCCCTAGTGTTTTCCAACAGAAGCTGACCTGCCGGTAGCAAAGCTGGGCGTGCATTGGCCATGGTTCTAGCTGGCGATAGCTGGCTCGCCACCAACACGCCATAGGTTGCAGCTGAAGACAAATTTTAATGCTGCTGGGATAGCCCGCCACCAGCGCCGGCTCTACCGTTCCAAGGACCTATGGGCAAGCAAAAAGATAAGGGCCCCTTCACTACCAGAATCCTGAATTGGCTTGAGTGCTGAAAACTGCCAAGGAAAAGGGAAAAATCGTCAAAGAAATGATTCTTGACCATAAACCGTCAAGCAAACACACTCAAGAATAGAGGGCAAGGGAAATTAGTTTCCTTGGCGGTTTCGCACTCAAGGATATTTTCCTTGGAGGTTAGCTACCAATAAAATCATGACCTGACTTAATTTGCCAAATGATCAAGGAAATGGTAGAACCGCCAAGGAAATGTGTTTACTTGAGGGCCAACGACCTCCAAGAAAATTATCTAGACCGTCAAGGTAATAGTTGTTTCCTCGTCTGCCATAAAACATAACAATAATATAATAAAAACCTAAAAAAATAACAACCATTATAATTACCTCAAAAAAAGATGTAGTGCCTTAGTTCATTGATAAAACCGCATATGGGCATTTCTTGATGCAAAATCTTCAATGACACTATCGAGATCAATGTCATCCAAACTATCCTTCTTAATGGCACACATAGCTAACCCACTCAATCTTTCTTGTGACATAGTTGACCTCAAATAATTTTTCATTGGTATCGACGTCTGCAACATGTTGATGCCCTCTGATCTTGACTGACTTCAGCATTACTTGAAGCTGAAAAAAAACATATGTAGAGAACCCCTCTGCGATTCTGCGCGGTCTGTTTTTGCACCCGACAAATGCTTGGTAGGTAACATCTATGGTATTTAAATAAAAAAGAATTAGAATTTCTAATCCTTGTAATTAATTTGGGAAAATCTCTGTAGCCTATAAGGAGCACATTGGTTGCCGTGAATTTAAGGTGCTAAAAGAGACACTTATATTTCCAACATTTCATACAAGTGCGTGTAAATACCGGCGGCTACGATGACAACTAGCTAGAAGCACGGCTGCAGGGAGATTCTTTCCTGGAGGATGTGTCATTGTTTTTTAGAACTTCTGTTCGAATTTATATGTGTATATGGGCTTGGCCCAATAACAATTACAAAATTCCTAATAAATCTCAAAAGCTCATTCATAAGTGAGCAAAGGAGAGAAGTGGAGATTCTTTAGTACCGCATTGCTAGTTCAAGGTGGAGAGAACCAACTTAAATATGAAAGTTGTCACCACTATAGGATTGATCTTGCGGGGTGTTCGGATTTTATTTTCCGTGGCGGGCATTTAAGAAACCGCCACGGAAAATGCCCTGATTAACCCGTGGCGGTCATTTTCTATTAACCGTGGCGGTTTATAAAACCGTCACGGTAAATCGATTAACCGTGGCGGTTTTTATTAAAAAAACCGCCACGGTAAATGAGGCCCAGCCCAAGAGCCGAAGAGGCCCAAATCTAGTGTAAAAAGCCCACTTTGAGTATCATGTATATATATAGCAGCTAGGGTTTCCATCAAAAAAAAAAAATCACTCAACTGGCCCCGGGTTCCCCGCCCCCTCCCGAACTCTCTCTCTCACCTTCTCCCTCCCACCGGGCGCCGATCTCCCTTCCCCCCGCAAGATCTCCCTCCCCCACCGGCGCCCACCGGATCCCTTCTCCCTCCATGTCTTCCACCGGGGCTGCGCGTCGCGGGCTCCGGCGGCGCGGGGATCCTCCACCTCGACCTCCGGCCGCGGCTCCTACACCTCGAGCTCCAGCGCGGCTCCTCCACCTCGACCTCCATCGCGGGCGGCGGCTCCTCCACCACGAGATCCAGCGCGGGCTCGAGATCCGGCCGCGGGCGGCGGCTCCTCCACCTCGAGCTCGTCGGCGCGTCAGATCCACGACGGGCGGCCTCGAGCTCCATGGCGGCGGCGGCCACCTCGAAGCTCCTCCAGATCGGCCGCCCCCTCTCCAGATCCGCCCGGCGGGGAGGGAGATCCGGCCAAGGAGGCGGCGCGGCGACACCCGACCGGGCCCGTCCGGATCCACGGTGCGGGCTCGATCCGGGTTTTTTGTTTTTTTATTTTTTTTATTATCCGTGGCGGGCATTTTGTCCGCCACCGAAAATGACTCATTTTCCGTGACCCTCCGTCGGTGGCGGTCATGAAAACCGCCACCGAAAAATCGACATTTTGCCCGCCATCGTTAATCATTTATCTAGTAGTGTGTTCTCACCTTCTTAAGTCTAGTGTGAGAAGGAGAAAAGGATCTCCACATGCGCGTGCTTGCCTTGCCTCACCGAGCCGGGCGAAGGGCGCGCAACACCTACATGAATTGTTTGCCAAAATCCGGCTCCTCACCTTGCAGGAGCGCGGTTTCTTTTTGCAGTTTTAGTTTTTGGTCAGATTCCTACACAGACACAATCTGCAGGGTTCTAAACGGTTTAGATCGTGATTGTGTCACGAGATCGGTTACCCGGACCATACAAGCAGACCACCGACCACACTAAAATGTATCCAATCAATAGCTAGGGTTTTGCCTCTTCTTGCTGCTGCGCCGCCGTCGCCAATCTCCAGCCCGATCGTTTGTGTGCACTAGCGACCGGGCGAGCAGGTCTCTGGAACCGTCGTCTTTGCGATCTTGCACCGGGAGAAGGCAAATAAGGTTTTTGAGAAGCGCGCTTCGCGCGGCTGCTCCTAATCTTCGTCACGGCTTGTCTACCATCGAGGACAAGAGGCGCTACGTCTCGGCGTTGTCTTCATCGTCAGCAACTCGGAAGTCTTCCGTACCCTATGATCGAAGACAGCGACAGCGACCTGGAAGATCTTGACTTCACCTTCAGGAACCTCACGCTGTCATCTACGAACAATAGATATTATTTCCGTAACCTGATCTTGTTGTTCATCATGTTCAATTTGTCTAGTGTACGAATTAATTGTGCTTACACTAGTTGCTATGATCATGCTATGCTTGCTATGCTATGATCTGCGATATGTTTTTGAGTCCTGCAATTTTGCTACACATGCTTATTCTATTCGTTCAGTTCATTATGATTTATATTATGGAATTAATATAAAATTTGCATAATATTTCAACATTTTCTACGTCGAAGAAAAGAAGCTGTGAGCAGGTTTGTCGATGATCGAGTGATGATGAGTTGTCCTACAATATATATACATCGCATGCCTAGTGTGATCCGCCATAGAAGCATGTACACATAGGTATTATCGAGTCTATCGACAACTTTATTGTCGGCATTTGATGACCAGGTCCTCCATTGGGGGGTAAAGGACATCTTAACATAGCTTAATACAGCCAAAGTAAGCATGCCGCCATGTTCCATTGGTACTAAGGTACGTACCGTGTCTGCTGGTACATTCGAAGCTGGCCAGTGGTGGGTCGGCATCTAGCTGCCGGCCGCTGGCTGAGCCACTGGGTGAGACACACGGAGATGGAAAATTAGCTATATGTCAGTGTGGAGTCGTTCGAGCCGGACGGATAGTGAGGATCTCATGGTGCTAGAGGCCAACATTGTGGCGTCTGCGTCGAAGCAAAATGGGGTTGAGAGCCCCGCCGGATCCTTGCCTTTTTTTTGCAGAGGGAATAATCGGTGCAGGAGGATTTTGCACAAGCACAACGGCGAATGCATGCGAGCGTTAGATGTTGGAACCTGAACGTGACGAACACCCTGGAACGTCGACGATGGCGGTGGCGCAGTGACTGCGGCGAGCACCGAGAGATGTAAAGCACGAATTATTGATTGAAACGAAGACAGGAAGTTTGTTGCTTCCCCGACGCAGCTTGATCGGCCCCTTTATTCATGTATTTATAGGATTACACGATGGACTCCCCACGCCGTGCCGCACAGGTGTGCTGCACCGTTTCACCACGGCACGCGCCACATGCGCCGTGCACGCAACGGCGTGGACTCAACCAGACCGACTCTGCACAGATTACGATTGTGCATGTCAACAACTGTATCCATGCCCCTAACGACCAACGCTATGACTCATAGAATGAAGATTACATAGGACTCTTTGCAACAGATTATGCCTAACATTAGAGGGGATGCTTATTATTTTTTAGATCAAAGGCATTGTCCGGCTTTATTGAAAGCTTATCAATACCGATGATCAGGGATGCTTATTATTGCCGCATAATTTGAAAACTAGTACTCCAGAAACTACTGCTTTATCCTCATCAACACCTGTTACAACCCATATCCGCCCGTCCATGCCATGGCTCTGCCGCCATCCTCTTGTCAAGCCACTGCTCGGCCACAACTGGTGGTGGTGGTGGCTTTCTTGTCGCGCGGGCGTAACATGGTGACACCAGAAGCCGGGTATGATTGTGCTGTGGGGTAAACATTCTGGCGGCGTCAGCGGACAAGGCTGACGAGCATCGTCAACTGGTGGTCCGCGAATCGGGGTATCGCCGGACGCCCGATGTCAAACGGCCGGATGCAAAACGCCCACTGTCCGCCCGTACCTCCTCCTCACCCGAGCCGCCGGACAGCACGGGGACCTCGCGTCGGACGCCGGGTTCCAGAGTCCGGCGCGTAGTCCTCGCTGTCCGCTGCCTTTTTCCTCGAATCTCTTTGACCTTTTGACCATGTTGTTGAACTCCAAAACAGGCCCACGACTCTTTGACACTTATAGGTTACCAAAAACCAAGGGACATTTTTGCGTGTCACACCAGAAATGGATAATTTATATTTAAGAACATCAGGGTAGGATCATTGCATCATGGGATCATTTATATTTAAGAACATCAGGGTAGGATCATTGCATCATGCATGGCTGGATGGGAGCGCTAGCAAAGAGTATAGCAGGAGCATTGAGAGTTATTGTCACACATGCCGTAAACGTTATTAGAGCTTTCATTTACGCAAGTCTCGTTGCAACTGTCGTCAAGGCTAAGGCACGGTCCTCGGTAATTGCCGCTCAGGTGCCGGCATTCACACCTTCCGTTGGAATAGTGCACGCATTCACTCTGCGTGCATGTAGGCATTGAGCACAGAACTAGCACATGAAACAAAGTGGTTAATTAGCCGAGAGATTAATCAAGACAACAAATATTATAAGTTGCTTACACTATATAGCCAATTAAACACCAAAATTTAAGTTGTTAGAAGAGATTTTATATCCAACAGTTCATACATGTGCATGTAAATACCGGCGGCCATGATGACAACTAGCAGCACGGGTGTGGTGACATTCTTTCCTGAAGGCATCATTTTTGAACTTTTGTATGTCGAAGAAAAGAAGGTGCGAGCAGGGTATGTGGATGATTGAGTGATGATGAGAAGTCCTACAATATATATACATCACATGCCCTAGTGTGCTCCGCCGTAGAAGCATAAGCACATAGGTATTATCGAGTCCATCCACCACTTTATTATTGTCGGCATTTGATGACCAGGCCCTCCATTAGTTGGGGGCTAAAGGACATCTTAACGTAGCTTAATACAGCCAAAGTAGGCATGACACCATGTTCCATCGGTACTAAGTACGTACCTTGTCTGCTGGTACATTCGAAGCTGGCCAGTGGTGGGTCGGCATCTAGTGCCGGCCGCTGGGTGAGCCGGCCACACGGAGCTGTAATTAGCCATATGTCACTGGAGTCGTTCGAGCCGGACAGATAGTGGGAATCTCATGCTGCTAGAGGCCAACATTATGGCGTCTCCTATTGCTGCGTCGAAGCAAAATAGGGTGGAGAGCCCCGCCGGATCCTTGCCTTTTTTTGCAGAGGGAATAATCGGTGCAGGAGCGGGTACCAATTTTGCAGGGAAGAAGAGGTCACAAGCACAACGACGAATGCATGCGAGCGTCACAGACAGGGGATGCGGGTTGCACAGTCCAAGATCATTATGAGCTGTGTTTGTTGATGGTCTGCAACTTGTTTTCTGGCGGCCGGCGTCAGCGGACAAGGCTGGGCCGACGATCATCGCCGCTGGAACCCAGTGCGTGGGCATCAACAACATCTTGAGGCACGTATGTAGTACCCAAACGTGACGTGAGTGCGCTCGCGGCGCTGCTCCAGAGCGCGCACCCGGAGCGAACCCTGCCGTTATGCGCTCGGATCTGATGACCACGGGTCCACAGCCTGAGACGGCTAAGTCAATGTTGTCGTCCGCTGCCGCCATGGGCATGGCCGTGGAGCCGACGGAGCTGGAGTTCTCGTCGGTGCGCAAGAAGAGCTACACGGTGAGGTTCACGTTAAAGTCGCAGCCGTCAGTGCGCACCACCCTTTGGGCGGTCATTCCTGTGGTCGGAGTCGGACAGGAAGCACAGCGTGGCCAGCCCGGCCGGCCGATAGCGTTCAGGTGGATGATGGAGATCATGGATACCACGACAATGGTTTTTGCGCGCCTTGCCAGCCTTAAAAAGGCCTAAAATGCAATAGGGATACAAATCAAGGGACCAGCCCATATTTTTTTCAAATTATTATATATATAAGAGCCATGAAGGGATAATTTATTCTTTAACTCAGGCTGGGATCATGCAGAGCGCTAGCAACAGCAACACTCAGCTGCATATGCCTGTATAGCAGTAGCATTTGTAGTTGTCACAAGCGCCATAAAGGATCTCCGGTTCTTCAAACGAGCATGCATCATCGCAAGCGTAGTCAATAAAGCACGGACCATGATACCTGCCGCTCAGGTGCCGGCATTGATCACTGAGTGCAGGCATTGAACATACTAGCACATGCAAGAACATGGTTAGTTTTTTTCCAACCGGGACATTACCCATTTCCATTGCTAGAACGGAAATACAAAGCATTCTGAGAGTTTACAGAGAAAAGCAAACAGGCTTTGGCAGACAGTGCCGAGAAAATGGTCTATCGACCAACTGGCTAATAAACCAGTACCAAACTGACTAAAACTGATAACTTGAGGAGGCTCATTCACTCCAACTGACCGATCAAAATTTTTACCAACTAAACGCAACGAACATAGACCTGTTTGCCATCAAGTTCAGAGTACAGATGACTAGCAAAAGCCACACATCACAAATGATCAGATGCCTCCAAAGATGAATGATCCCCGAACGCCACTTTCCTAAGCACCGATGATAAGCAGTCAGGCCCCGTCTTGGACCTCATCTTGATCTTCGTCATCGTCTTGGAGCAGCAAGTGATCGATCTCTCTGGAGGTTTGCTTGGCGAGGATATCTTTTGCTATATTCAGCATGACATTGGCACCTTGTACCCATAGATCTTTATCTGGAACATCATATAAACCTGACCAGAACATCATGTATGCATGAGCTTGACAGAAAATGACAATTGGGTTACTTATCAGTTTCTTATCGAAAGCTTGACTTTGTTTCTGCACTTCCAAATTGACCAACAAAAAGCACCGATACCCATAGCATGAAACTCACTGCCTTTGAGGTAACCAGTATTTGCACCACTCCCCCAGCATTGTACTAGATTTTGTGGGATATTACTGGCCCCAATACACTTAGCTATAACTGTCCAAACTAATTTTGCTACAGGACAAAGGAAAAATAAATGATCCAAAGTCTCTAATTGATCACAAAAAGCACAATCAGTGTCACCATTCCAATGCCTTTTTAACAAGTTTTCTTTAGTTAATACAGCATCATTAGTCAATTGCCACAAGAAAATTTTGATTTTTCTCTCGGAATTTTACTTTTCCGGATGTTTTTGTGGTGAATACCAGCATCTAAAGCTTGATTAAGGCCTCATAAACAGATTTAACATTAAACTTGGATTTCTTGGACAGCCTCCAAAAGACATGATCAGGACTATTATTGAAACAGAAAGTACCCATATCAGCTAAGATTTTATTCCAAGAAACTTGCAAATTCCCATACAGCCATCTTCTAAAAAGCCATATTATGTCCATTTCTCACTTTCTAGTACAAGAATGTTTTTTTCCTCGATAAACAAAAAGTTCTGGATCTGAGACTCATTAGAGATTCATCATACAGCCAACTGTCTTGCCGGAATCTAACTAGATTGCCTTTATTAATTTTCACACCCCTACCCTGTATGTAAATGTCTTTGATTTTCAGCAGATCAGACCACATTGGTGAGTCTCCCAATCTATGACTTCTTTGCATGTATAGATTTATTTTGTAGGTATTTGTATTTCACTATGTTACGCCAAAGACCTTCTTCCTTTTCTAATTTCCACCACCATTTACACATCAAACTAATGTTCATTTTCCTCAAATCTTTAATTCCTAACCCACCTTTCTTTTTGCTTTTGCAAATGATTTCCCATCTAACCAAATGGTATTTCTTTTTCAAACTTCCTCCTTGCCAAAAAAAAAGTCCTTCTCTGTTTATCCATTGGTCCTAAAGTACCTTTTGGTAAAAGATAAACTGACATGTGGTAAATTGGTGTATTATTTAAGCTGGATTCAATCAAAACTGTTCTAGCAGCCATAGACATCAAACCCCCTTGCCAAACATCAAGTTTCTTTTCTCCCTTCTCCACTAATGGCAACCAATCCTTAACTTTGAGTCTACTAGGCCCCACAGGCACACCAAGATATTTAATTGGAAACAAGCCAACTTGATGATTAAAGATATCAGCATATTTAATTTCCCAGTTTTCCTCATCATTGATCATATATACCTCACTCTTATTGAAATTAATCTTAAGACCAGCTAGCATTTCAAACATGTACAAAAGTAATTTTATATTTGTAGCATTTTGGATTCCATGCTCTAGAAACACAATTGTATCATCAGCATACTGTAAAAGCACTACCCCTTTAGGGATGATATGACTAATCAGGCCAACAATCAAATTGTTATTTTGAGCTTGATGGACCATTCTAGTCAAACAGTCAGCCACAATGTTAAAGAGAATTGGGGATAAAGGATCTCCTTGCCTTACCCCTTTATAACTTTTTATATATGGACCAATTTTATTATTGATTTTGACATCGACAAATCCCACGAAACAACTTGTTTTATCCAATTTGTCCACTGCAACCCAAAACCTCTTTTTTCTAAGCACATAAACAACAGATCCCAACTCACTTTATCATAAGCCTTTTCGAAATCTAATTTTAAAATTACACCTATTTCTTTCCTTCTCTTTGTTTCATGCAAAATTTCATGTAGACAAGCAATTCCTGATGTAATATTCCTGTTTTTCATGAAAGCTGTCTGTGTTTCATGAATGATATCAGCAGCAACTTGCTCCAACCTAATTGTTAAAGTCTTTGTGATCAATTTATATAAACAATTGAGCAAACAAATAGGTCTGTATTGTTGGATTTTAGCAGCATCAACTACTTTTGGTAAAAGAGTGATGATGCCATAGTTGAGTCTGCTAATATCCACCTTATTCTCATAAAAGTCATAAAAGAGTTGCATGACATCATTTTTCACAATTTTCCAACATGATTGATAGAATTCAATTGGCATTTTATCTGGGCCAGGGGCTTTATTAGCTTCCATTTGGTCTAGTGCCTCCTTAACCTCTTTTTCACTAAAAGGTTTTCCCAGGAACTCTTGTTGTTCCACTGTGATGTGTGGAATATTTTCCCAAAAGGATTCCTCCAGAGAAACATCATATCTCATTGGAGGGCCAAAAAGTTCTCTATAATACTCAGTGGCATGATTTAAAAGGTTATCATCTCCTTCTATGATTCCAGAATCATCTTCCAAATTAAAGATGGTATTTTTTCTCTTTCTACCACTAGCACATTTATGGAAAAAAGTAGTATTACTGTCTCCCTTTAATAACCAAGTCTCATGACTGAACATGGTTAGTTAGCTGAAAGATTAATCAAAACAAGATTTCATACATGTGTAGGTACATACCGGCGGCCATAATGACAAGTATTAAGAGACCGGCTGCAGAGGGATTCTTAATCGAATGCGCCATTGTTTTTTTTTTCAAGTTGAAGAAAAGAATGGAGCTGGTTGGTGGATGATCGAGTGAGGAAGAAGTCTGATAGTATATATATATAGAGAACATGCCTAGATTGTTCCGCCGTTAAAGCATAAACATAGGAATATACGACCCTAGTGTTTTCCAATAGAAGCACAACAAGAGTCCCCGGGACACATTCGTAGGAGGATCAAGCTCAGAAGGTGCTGATGAAACTTCTAGGAATCAAATCAATGTGGAGACTGAGCGACTAGATGTAGTCTCCTTCAATGAGTTCCAGACCGCCTTCAAACCCCCCTATCGACGGAGACGTGGGAAGCCTTGCAAGCCCTTCCCTTTTGGGGGTATGAAAGCTGCAGGCCTAGTTGGTCGCTCTGGTGTGGCCTTGTCGTTCTAGTCGTAAGAGTTTTCCATCATGTAATTGTTTCTAGTCTATCCAGTAGCTAGGTGTGTGTTGTACGTTGTATCATGAACGCTTGTCGCTTGTGTACTTTATTTCCTGTTAACGACCGGTGAATGGCCAGATCGTGAAAAAATTATTTATTAATTTGGATGGTGGCCGGAGCCAAGCAACTGCAAAGCAGCAATCTGAGCCTCAAGCAGACAAAATCGATGGCTTGGATTTGTTGCCTGGACCAAGCAGGTTTGCCAGGGTCTCAAGCAAACAGTAATGACTTAATAAACAATGTTTACCATGGTAAATTAAAATTATTATTATTATTATTATTATTATTATTATTATTATTATTATTATTATTATTATTATTATTATTGTTGTCGTGGTCTAATACCACCGTCACAAGAATGTCGGCTAATCGTGCTCGATGGCCTAGCTCTAGAGACAATGACACAAGATTTATACCTGGTTCGGGGCAAATCGGGCTCCCTAGTCCGGTGTGATCACTATCCGAGCTCGGATGCTCATACCGGGCTAGTACAAGCAAGGCGCGAGAGGGAGAGGGCTCCCAAGTCTCTATGATTGAGGCTAATGCCAATATCGAAAGTGTGTGAGTGCGGGTGCTGGGTGTTGAAATCTTGAACCTTGCCTCAACCGGAGGGCTGCCTCCCCTTTTATAGTCGCAAGGGGCGAGGCTTGAGAGCTCTCATCGAGTTGAGGACTTAAAGAAAGTGAAAATACATGTACGAGTTTTGGATGCAAGAAAAGAGCTCGGTGAGCTCTCGGCGAGACGAGCTTTCCTTCGAGCTCCCGGTGCTTTGGATGCCGAAATTGGTCGCCGCCAGACGCGGGAATCGGGGTTTGGGCGGTGGTCGGCGCCGCCCTATCTCTAATCGCAGTTTGAAGACGTCTTCTCGGTATGGGCGTGCCCATACGGTTGATGGGAAGGCGCACCCGTATGTACCGCACGCATAATCGCGGGCGGAGCCGTTGGAGCCGACGGGTATGGCGAGGTGGTCGAATGACCTCTCCCTCGTAGCTGTAGCGCTACGTGGCTACAGCGTCCGTCAGGGAGTGGTTGGGCTTGTCAGAGAGTTGTTGACCGACTCCCGCACCCGCGGAACTTCTTCGGGAAGGCGGGTGGTTGAGCTCTCTATAGCCTTTCTTTGCGGTGCTCGTCACGGGGAGCTCGGCGAGGCGGAAAGAGGTCCCGGATGAGGTCCGCGCGCCGGAGGGAGACGAGGGAGCTCGCCGCCGGAGACCTCGAGGCGGAGCGGAGCGATGGATCTTCGCCTCGAGGAGCTCATTTGCGAGCCCGAGCGAGGCGGAGGCCTGCCTTTGCGTGGAGAGCTCATGCGCGGCGGGGACCTCACGAGCCACGGCGGGATGTCTCGTTCGTGGTTGTGCACGAGACAAAGCTCGTTCATGGGTATCCCAAATATCGATCCCCACAGTAGCCCTCGAGCGTTTGGGAGAGATGAGGTCTCTCCCGGATGCTATCCGCGCGATGGCTTTTCGCCTTGTCGTGGGTGGAGGCGGCCCCTTGTCGCCAGTGTGTCACCAGTCGGCATCGTTCTCCAGCGGCGTCGATTCGCGACGGGCGTGGTGCGTGGTGGGTCCCCTGGCGGTTTCTTCGTCGCCTCCCCGCATCCCGAAGCTCTATAAATAGGAGGAGATTGGGGAGCGGATTTACCTTCCCATCTCTTGCCTTCCTCCACGCCTGAAAAGAGAGAGAGTTCAAATCGCCGCCGCCCACTCGTAGATCCGATCCTCCACCTCCCCGCTTCACCGCCGACTCATTCCGGTGATTGAGATAGGTCGCGTTCGACGGCGGCGGTGGGGAAGATCGGCGATGCAAAGACCGTCGGTGGGTTGCCGTGCCGCGGACGGCGGCGGAGGAGTGGATCATCCCTCCGGCGTCGCCTGCGGTGCCCGACCCGCCGGCGGGGTACGTCGTCTCCTTCATCGCCTTCCACGAGCGTGGGCTCGGTATGCCCGCGGACGACTTCTTCCGACGGCTCATCGCATATTGGGGCATCGAGCTCCAAACCTCACGCCCGAACGGGTGCTGCTCCTCTCCATCTTCACGACGATGCTGCGAGGGGGGGTGGTTGGGGATCCCTCCTAACTGGGAGCTCTTCAAGCACTACGTCTTCGCCAAGATTCAGCCGCTGCCGGGCGGGGGGCGGCCCGGCCCCGATTGCGTGCGTGCCGATGCAGCTGCGCGGTGGGAAGGTCCGGGAGTCCTTCCCGGAGGACGACTTCCCGTCGGCCAACCCCGGATGGAGGGAGGAGTGGTTCTACCTCAAGAACGACCTCTCCTACCCTCTACCGCGGTACACCGGCCGCACTTTCTCGAAGGGAAGCCAGCTGTGGCGCGAGGGTCCGCACGACAACACGGTGGAGGACGTGGAGGTGACCGTGGGCAAGATCAAGGCTCTCCGGGACGCTGGGCTGACGGTGAACCATATCATCGAGGCCTGGCTCTGCAAGGCGGTGGTGCCCCTCCAGCGTCGAGCTCCGAATATGGGAGATGGAGAAGGAGAAGGCCCCATTCGTGGGGACGGCGAACGCCCCCGGTCTCACCGTCGACCCGGGTGGAGTTTTGGATGAAGCGGGTGGACGAGGCGGGGGGCGAGGGCGCCGGGGAGTTCCCCGGATCCCTCCCGATCCTAGACCTCTCAGTCTTTGGTAAGTGCTCGTCGCCTTGTCTTAGCTCGTTCTTTTGTTGTTTTGAACCCTCTTACGAGCTCGAGCTCTATAGGTTGGCGTGGTGCGCCCCTTTGGTTCCCAACCTCCTCTTTCCGCGGAGGCTGAGCGGGATCTGCCGGCGTTCAGCGAGCCCTCGTTCAAGTACGACGAGGAGGTGGGGTCGATCCGGTGGCGGCGAGCGAGGCCGTAGAGGAGACGGGCCTGGCGTTGAGCCGCGGTGGGCCCCTCGACGTCGACGGCGCTCTCGGCGGGGCGAGGCGGGACCTCGTCGGGACCCGCGAGCTCGCCACAAGCGGTGGTGGCCTTGGGGCGCGGTGCGGCGCTGTGACCTCCGGCCTGCCCGGCGCCTAAGCCCCGACGAGGGGTCGGGTGTTGATCGAGGGCGTCGGGGCTCGGGCCGGCCGGCGCGAGAAGAAGAAGAAGAGAGAAAGAGGGTGGCCCGGGTAAGCTCTCGCCCTTCGTGTTATCGTTGGCTGTAGTGATCGATCACGAGTCTTGACTTCCCAGGCGTGCTTAGGGCGGCGACGTATTACCAGCTGAAGCGCCGAAGGCGGATGTGCGAGCTCGGCCGAGCGGGCTCGGGCTTAGAGATGACGAGCTCGATGGCACCGTTGCCCATGAGCTCGGCAGCGGTGAGCTCTGCGGCGGTGGCGAGCTCCGGTGATGGTGACGGCGCGAGCTCGTCGACGGGAAAAGGGGCGGTCGCGGGAGTCGACCACGACCCGCCCGAGGATGGCGGGCGAGACAGCGGGCTCGGGGTCGAAGATCCGGCGCTGTTCCCCCTTCAAGGGGCGCCGTCGACCCGGCGCCTCGTCCTCCGGGGACCTCCGCGCCCGGTTTCCTCGTCGGCGCCGACTGCCCCCCGTGGGCGGGCCCCGAATACCGTGTTGAGCTCACTCGAAGAGACTCGGCCGGGCGGTCTCACCGGGGCGGTAGGAGCGTCGGTACCCGAAGCTGCCATGAGCTCCTCGGGCGGACGGAGATGGAGGAGGTGGTTTCGGAGGAGACTCAGGCCCCGAAGAGCGCGCGAGGGGAGTCGCGACGGGCCGTGGCCGGCCCCCGGGGTTGAGGAGGTCGTCGACATTTCGGACGGCGAGGATGCCAACGTGGAGGCAAGGACGGTGCGGGCCGAGGGACGAGGCCTTAGCGGATGAGGCCGTGGAGGGTGCCGCCGCCCTAAATGTCGCCGACGTCTCGGGGTGCCTTTTCTTGCCGGAGGACAATCGAGGTCAATGGGGCGAGGTGTCGGTGAGGTGTCGTGTCGTGCGAAGCGTCCCTCCGTCGGGCGCGGTCGTCGCCCTTTCCCGACTTACGCCCCGAGCGACGCCGCGGCCGCGCCGTCGGGGACCCGGTGTGCGTGCTTCGCCTTGCGCAGGTTCGGATTTGCCGTGACGCCAGGTGTCTTTCTTCGCGCTTTCCTGAGTTGCTCACTTATTTGTGCTCTTCGGGCGTGCGGGACTCCATCCGGGGTACAACCCGTGGCGCGGCTCGGCCCGAGGGCCGGCGGCCGTCGGGAGGCTGACGGAGCGTGCGCGGAGATGTGCGAGGAGCTCGGCGCGACACAACTCCGGCACCGGTTTCTCGGCGTCGGGGCGGAGGGCGTCGTCGAGTTCATTCGCGATGTGGGAAGGCCGGGCTTCTTTGAGAGGCCCGGGGAAAGGTGGACATCGCGACTGCGGGGGGCGTCCGCGCCCGGGGAGGAGTTCGAGCTTGCCCATAAGCGGCAAGTATGCGAGAAGATGGAGGGAGGAGCTCGAGTCCCTTCGCCGGAGGCTCGACGACAAGGAGCTTGGCGCTCGGCGCTCGAGCCGAGCGAGTCTCGCGGAAGGACAAGGACGAGGCTCGCCCGGCGGCTCCGCCACCGCGACGCCGAGCTCAAGAGTGAGTGCTTCCGATCCTATCTTTTTACGTTTTGTTTACTCGGCGTTCGGGGCTGATTGTCCTCGTCGGCGGGGCTTTAGCATATGACCACGAAGCTTCGAGCTGTGGTGTATCTTTGCGTGCCGGAGGTCGAGAAGGATCGGCCGGAGGCCGAAAAACCACGGCTGTGGTGCAACGGCGGGGACTCTATGACGCGCCGCGGGAGTAGCGGGCGGCTTCGTTCCCTTTCTTGCGTCCCCATGTGTTGTGGCTTGTGTCCGACTTATTGTCTTCGTTCGCGGCTGCGGCGAGACTCACGGCGGCGCGGGAGACCGGAGACAAGAAGCGGGGCTTCGCCGCCTCTGTTTCGCTGAAGCACACGCGCCTTCGAGCTGCAAGAAGAGGCGGACTGGAAGCGGCGCACCAACGACCTCGTTAGCGCGAGGAAAGAGCTCGGGGGCCTCCGGGCGTGCCGCCAAGGCCCGGAGGAGGCTGAAAGCTCAGCGTGCCCACGAGGGCCTTGTGTAATCGCGGTCGAGGACGCGTGCGATGTCCTCGGGGTGGAAGACGTGGAGGACCCGGCCAAGTGGGTGTCGGCGATCCCGCCGCAAAGTGACGGAGGACGCGGGCCGCGTGGTGCACAAAGGCGATCGGCGTCGTCTTCACCCACTACCCCAAATTCGAGGTCAACATCGTGAAGACGGGGTGGGCGCCGGGCGTTGATGATGCCGACACCGTCGGAAGGTCTGCTGCCGCTGAGGTCGCCACCGCAGCGTCTGGCGAGCTCTTCAAGCTTGCCGCCGAGGAGCTCGAGGTGTTCGAGCCCTGCAGGTGGAGACGGAGCGGTAGAAGAGCCCGCCGAGGAGGAGGAAGTTGCGCGGGACGTCCCGCCCCGACGCCGATGGACCAAAAACCCACTGCGTAGGAGTAGGAGCTCGCGGCTTGACCTCTTTTTGTCAATGAACTCGTTAAGTCCTCATAGTCGAGGCAACCAGTAAAAACTTTAAGGGAGCTCGTGCTTAATGGATGTCGCTTCTTCTCTTTGTCGCATTTCGTTCCTACTTTGACTCTTTATGAGCTTATGATTCGAGAGTTAGATGGCGGGCCATTCCGCCGGCCGCTAGGGCGCGGGAGGTCGCCAGCAAATCGTGCCATGCTCTTTAGCAAAGTGAGCTCACAACTTAGTCGTTTCGGGACGTCATTTGAGTTGAGAGGAGAAAGGGCGAAGTTCGTGGGTTTGAGCTCATCGCTGAGCTCTAAAGTCGCTAGTTTTGCGAAAAAAACGGTGTGTTAAAACGTGGGGTGCGCACCGATCCTTGTAGCCCCGAGCAAGGGGCGGGCCTTTGCCGGGCGAAGGCCGGCCGTTGCTCAGCGTGCTAAGGAAAGAAATCGAAATGCTTGCACGTATTTTGCATCAAGTTCGCTTTTTTATTGAGCTCTCGCGGCTACAAGATTTCAAAATACAATTTAAGGGTAGAAGCGGCGTAGCTGTTCGATGTTCCATGCGTTGGTGAGGACTCGGCCTTGGTGGTCCTTGAGCTTGTGCGTGCGGCCTCAGCACTTGGTCGATGGTGAAGGGACCTTCCGGGCGCCGAGAGCTTGTGCTTGTCTTTTGAGCTCACGGACTCGCCGCGGGGCGTAGTCACCGACGCCGAAAAGCTCGCCCTCGGCGTGGCGGTCGTGGTAGCGCCTCATAGGCTGCGGTACTTGGCGGGTGGATGAGGGCGATGTCGAGCTTCGTCGAGGCTGATCGGCGGCGTCTTGGCGCTTGGTTATTGTGCTCGTTGAAGGCTTGGGCCGCTGGGCGGGCCGTACTCAAGGTCGGTGGGAGCACGGCCTCGGATCCGAGCGAGGGAAGAGCGGCGTCCATCCCGTGGCCTGCTTGGCATTGTGCGAAGACTCCACACGACGACGGGAGCTCGGCGGGGTGCCACCGCGGGCGTATTTTCGAGCCTCTTGAAGATGCGAGACTTCATGCCCTGCGAGGATCATGCCGATTAGCTCTTTCTACCCGTAGTTGGTCCTCGGGTGGTATTCGAGGCCGTGTCGATGCGGATGCCGTGATCGCTGCACCGGTCGATGAAGACCTCCCCAGTTTAAGTTTGTGCCGTTGTCGGTGATGATGGAGTTCGGGACCCGAAGCGGTGGATGATGCCGGTGAAGAACTTGACGGTTTCCTCGGCTCGGCATCGCGCGATGGGCATGACCTCGATCCACTTTGAGAACTTGTCGATGGCGACGAGGAGGTGCGTGTAGCCCCGGCCGTCTTCTTGAAAGGTCCCACCATATCGAGGCCCCGGACCACAAATGGCCAAGTGAGTGGGATCGTGGAGGGACCGAGCCGGGAGGTGTGTGCGCTTGGCGAAGAAGCGGCATCCTTCGCGGCGTCGGATGATTCGGATGGCGTCGCAGAACGGCGGTTGGCCGGTAAAAACCCCCGCCGGAACGACTTCCCGACAAGAGCTCGTGGCGCCGCATGGTGGCGTGATTGGCCGGGTGGATCTCTTCGACGAACTTCTCCCTTGCTCATAAGTGATGCGGCCCGGAGGGCGGCCGGAGGCTCCGCGCCGGTAGAGCTCTTGCGACGAGGACGAACGACTTGGCCCTTGGCGCCCGGGCGCCTTGATTCCTCTTGCCTTTGGGGGGAGCTTGCCTTCCTTGAACCCTTTGGAGGCGGTGGGATCCGCCGATCGAGGGCTTCGGAGCGTCGCGGTCGAGCTCGATCAGCCCTCGAGCCGCCCGAGCCGGTTGGGTGTGAGCTCGTGGCTAGGCAAGCCTTCGCGTTGGGGGAGCTCGGGCTTGTGGGAGCGTCTACCTCCATAGGGTCCGAGGCTCGGGCGTCGGCGGTCGAGTTCGCGTCTGTCGTCGCGGGGTCGTCTTTGAGGTCGTATCGATGGCTTGGCGTTCGTGCATGAAGACGCTGGCGGGGCCGGTGAGCGTCCCCGGACACGAGCTTGGCGAACATCCGCATCATTGTTGAGGTGGCGGTGAATGTGGTTGACCTCGAGCCCGTGGAAGTGCTCCTCGAGCTCGGACCTTACGGTGGTAGGCGATCATCTTCGGGTTGATGCGGTCGACTTCCTTCATGACTTGGTTCTTGACGAGCTCGAGTCGCCCGGACCTCGAGGTGCGGACGCCGAGCTCAGCGCGCGCGAGCAAGCCGTTCACGGGGCCTCGTACTCGCCACGTTGTTGGACGCGGGAAAGTGTAGGCGGATGGAGTACTTCATGCGCACCTTGTTTTGAGAGATGAAGACGAGTCCGACGCCGGGCGCCGTTCTTCTTTACGGACCTGTCGAGTACGGCGGCGTCCGGTACTCGATGTCGTCGGGCCTGGGCGGCCGCTCGACCCTCGATCCACTCCGCGATGAAGTCCGCTAGAGCCCGGGATTTTATGGCGTCTCGGGGCGGGGGTGATGTCGGGTCCCATGAGCTCAATAGCCCACTTGGCCATGCGGCCGTAACCTCGGGGCTACGGATGACCTCGCCAAGGGGAACTTGGAGACGACTCGACCGGATGGGAGTCGGTAATGCACGAGCTTGCGCAGGGTGATCGGCGGCCAGTACCACGAGCTTTTTGAGTGGTGTAACGGGTCTTGGTGTCGGTGAGGACTTCACCGATGAAGTACACCGGACGCTGTACCTTGAGCAGCGTGCCCTTCCTCCTCCCTCGACGACGGCGCGGTGCTCACCACCTTCGAGGGTGGCCGAGATGTAAAGGAGGATCGGTTCGTTGGGTATGGGCACACGCAGTACGGGGCGGATTAGCAAGTAGTTGCTTCGCCGAAGTCGAGCTTCTTTGGGCCTCATCGGTCCGGGCAAAGCGCGACGACTCTTCAAAGCTTGTAGAGTGGGAGGCTCAGTTCCCGAGTCGAGCTATGAAGCGACTTAGCACGGCTAGGCATCCGGTGAGCCGTTGCACGCCTTGACATTTTGATTGGCCCCATGCTCATGATGGCGGCATTTTTTCGGGGGTTGGCCTCAATGCCACGTTCGGAGACGATGAAGCCAAGCAACTTCCCTCGAGGGACCCCGAAGACACACTTTCGGGATTGAGCTTGACTCGAACTCGGAGCTTGGCAAAGACCTTTTCGAGGTCGGGGATGAGCTCTTTCGGCGCTTCGTCTTGACAATGATGTCGTCGACATATGCTTCTACGAGCTTTTCGAGGAGCTCTTTGAAGACTTTACGCATGCACCTCGAAAGGTGGCGCCAGGCGTTTTTCAAACCGAAGGGCATTGTTACGTAATAGAATGCGCCAAACGGAGTGATGAAGGAGGTAGCAAGCTGATCGAGCTCGTTCATCGCGACGGTGGTAGCCGAGTAGGCGCCGAGAAGCAGCGTCTCGCACCGGAGGTGGAGTCAACAATTTGGTCGATGCTCGGCAAAGGAAACGGATCCTTCGGGCATGCCTTGTTGAGACCCGTGTAATCAACACACATTCTCCATTTCCCATTATTCTTCTTAACTAGTACGGGGTTGGCTATCCACTCGGGATGATACACCTCCTTGATAAACCTAGCGGCTAGAGCTTATCTATCTCCTCGGCGATTGCTGGCGTCGATCATCGTCGAAACGTCTTAGCCTTCGCTTCCCTGGCCGAGAGCCGGGTTTGATGTTCAAGGAGTGCTCAGCAACTTCCCTCGGTATGCCGGCATGTCGAGGCCCTCCACGCGAATACATCGAGGTTCGCGCGGAGGAAGATCGACGAGCTTCGCTTTCCTATTTGGGGAGAGCTCGACACCATTGAGAGGGTGCGCCCATCCTTGTCGGCCGTGACCTCCTTGGCGTCCTTTCGGGCTCGAGATGTGCCGTGACCTTTCGAGCTCGGCGGTCGAGCTCGTGCTTGCCACCTTCCGAAGCTTCGGCGGTTGAGCTCGTGCTCGCCTTCTTTGAGCTCGGGGAGTCTTACGCTGGCCCAGCCGCCATCTTGGGCAGCATGCACGCCGATCTCGACAGCGGCGTCGGCAGACCGACGGCGGTGGCCTCGCGGCCAATGCGTGCTCGAAGGTGGAGTCGACGGTGATGACCCCCGGACGGGGATCTTGAGCTTGAGGTAGGTGTAGTTGGGGACAGCCATGAACTTCGTGATAGCACGGCCGCCCCAACGGGCGTGGTAGGCGTTCTTGAACGGGAGCACCTCGAACGTGAGGACCTCCTTGCGGAAGTTGTCGGGGTGCCGAAGGTGACGGGGAGGTCAATCCGTCCGCGCGGAGCATTCGCTTCCTGGCACCACCCCCGTGGATCGCCCGGCGACGGGCGGAGACGTGCCTTGGGGATGCCAAGGGCTTGGAGCGCGTGGAGGTAGAGGAGGTTGAGGCCGCCGCCGCAGTCCATCAACACCTTTCGGCGCAAGGTGCCAATGATGGGATCGACGACGGCGGGTACCTTCCTGGTGCGGGATGTGTCGGGATGATCGGCCTTGTCAAAGGTGATCGCCGAGCTCGACCACTTGAGGTACTCGGGGGGTAGCCGGCTTGGTGAAGAGGACCTCGCGGCGCTGTGAGCTTCGTCGTCGCTTGGACTCGTAGCCGGTGGCCGCCGAAGACGGCGTTGATGGCACACGTCCTCGATGTACATGTCGGGCGTCGAACTCGTCGGGAGCCGGTTTCGCGTCCTTGTCGCCGTCGCCTTGTCGCCACCACGCTGGCGTGCCCATCACGTGCTTCTTCATGATACGGCGAGTCCTTTATCTTGTGCTTGACCGCCCTCGTGGTGCGGGCACGGCTCCTCGAGCATCTTGTCGGTGCTCTTTGGGGACGAAGGGCTTGCCGCCCTTGCGCCGCCCTTGCGCTTGTCCGCGGCGGCCGCGAACTTCGTCGTCGTCTTTGTCGCCATCGGGGCGCTTGTTCTTCTTGTTCTTCTTCTGCGGGAGTTCGATCCTTTGGCTTCTTCGTCGTCGCCCTTCGGCTTGCCCTTGCCCGTGACGGCGGAGACGGCGCCCTCTCCCTCGGCATGATGCGTGGCAAGGTCGAGGAGCTCCTTCACGGTTCGGGGCTTACGGACGCCGAGCTCGTGTGGATCGGGGTCTCACGGGTAGTCCGAAGGTGAAGGCGGTGATGATCTCGGAGTCGAGGGCCTCCGAGAGGTTGTTGCGAGCTGGAGGAGCGCGATGTAGTCGCGCGGGCTCTCCCCTTCTTTTCGCTTGCAGCCTCGCGAGTCCCACGTCATGCTTGGCCGGGCGTAGGTGCCACTGGAAGATGCCGACGAAGACGCCGCGTAAGGTCCTCCCAGTTGCGGATGGTGCCCTCGGGAGGTGCTCAAGCCACGATCGCGCCCGAACACGCAGGTAGAGTGGGAGGTTGCGGATGATGAAATAGTCGCTGTCGGCACCTCCGCCCGACGCCAAGGTGGCGTCCTGAGCCATGTGGCGGGTCGGTCTCCCAGTTGTACTTCTGCACCGAGGTCGGGCTCGGAAGCGAGGGGGAACGGAGCGTCGTGGATGCGTGAGCCGTAGGCCTTAGGCCTCCTCGAGCTCGAGCTCGAGGGCCGGCGGTCCCGTTTGGGAGACGGGCTCCACGGGCGCGACCGGCATGGCTGCGGCTCTTATCTTTTTTTGTCGTGGCGGTCACCGTGCCGCTTTCTGGGAAATGCGAGGGCGCTTCGGTCGGGTCGCGGTGGTACTTGTCGTCGTCCCGGGGGCGTTCTTCTCGGCTCGAGCCTCCGCTTTGCGCCGGGCGTTGATGGTGTCCCCGGCGTTGCGGTTCTCGTCGACTGCCGTCGTCGGCGTGGACCTCGGGTGGGAGAAGCCTCGTGTCCTCCGGCGGTCGTCGGTGAGACGCGAGCTTTCCGCCTGCTGGACCGCCACCTCCGCCAGGAGTCTCTTGAGCTGCTCGTGGGTCCTCTGCGTGCCTTGGGTCCCTCGGGGGCCGGGCAACGACGTAGGAACGGCCCGCGGCCGCCCGGGGTTCGGGATGCTCTCCGAACACCGGCAGGGGCTGTTCCGGGCCCTCGTCCCCGGTTGATGCGGTCGTGGACCTCGCGGGCTCGAGCTCGTGCTCGTGATTGCCGTCTCCCTCCCCGCTCGGCAAGGAGGGCTTCGCCGCTCTTGGGCTGCCGCGGCGTTCGAGCTCCTCGAGCTCTTCCGGCCCGAGCCTTGACGCGGTCGACAGCGGCTCACGCCGGGCGCGCGGGCGGAGTCCCGTGGCGTGTGTTGGGAGGCGCCGCCGAGTGGACTTCCTCTACCGCACCCTCGGGGTGTGACACATGTAGCACCGATGCGTGGGGTCGCGAATCCATGAGGCTCATCCCATCGAGGTGAGCTCGAGCTCATGGATGCCGGTCCGCCGCCTCGCCGCCCCAGCAGAGTGGAAGGCCCGCCGCTCGCCGGGGTACATCCCGCATAGGCCGCCGTGAACTCGCCGACCGACAACGCCTCCTCTCCGGGCGAGCTGCAGGACGATGTTGGCGGTGAAGGTCACATCGTGGGAACAGAGCTCGCGTAGGCTCGCGCCCCGTGATGTTCGGGAGCAAGTCCTTGATAAGGGCGAAGCGATCCGCGGCGGCGCGGATGGGGGCTGGCCGGCGCGAAGTCGAATCCCCGCCCCATGCTCGTCGGGACGGAGTCGGTGACGCGGAGACGGCGGGGGGAATGTCCTCGCGCCGCATCGGGCGGGTGAAGACAGCTTCCGGTGAGGGACTCCTCCGGCACGGGCGCCAGAGAAATCGATGGTGCCGAAGCGCATTGTTAGCGCTGCGGGTGTCGCCGAGGCGGAGGAAGCCATCGAGTGGGGAAAACGTCGCGACTAGCACCGCTTCTACCGGGGGCGCCAAGCGCCGTGGTCTAATACCACCGCCACACGGTAATGTCCGGGTTAATGCGTGCTCCGATGGCCTAGCTCTAGAGACAATGACACAAGATTTATCTTTGGTTCGGGGGCAAATCGGTCTCCCCTAGTCGGGTGTGATCACTATCCGAGCTCGGATGCTCATAGTGGGGCTAGTACAAGCAAGGCGAGAGGGGAGAGGGCTCCCAAGTCTCTATGATTGAGGCTAGTGCCAATATCAAGTGTGTGAGTGCGGCGCCGGGTGTTGAAATCTTGAACCTTGCCTCAACCGGAGGGCTGCCTCCCTTTTTATAGTCGCGAAGGGGCGAGGCTCGAGAGCTCTCACCGAAGTTGAGGACTTAAAGAAAGTGAAAATACATGTACGAGTTTTGATGCAAGAAAAGAGCTCTCTGGTGAGCTCTCGGCGCGGACGAGAGCTTCCTTCGAGCTCCCGGGTGCTTTGGATGCCGAAATTGGTCGTCGCCGTGCGTGGTAATCGGGGTTTGGGCGGTGGTCGGGGCGTCGCCTGTCTCTAATCGCGGTTGGAAGACGTCTTCTCGGTATGGGCGTGCCCATACGGTTGATGGGAAGGCGTACCCGTATGTACCGCACGACAGCATCGCGGGCGGAGCTGTTGGAGCCGACGGGGTATGGCGAGGTGGTCGAATGACCTCTCCTTGTAGCCGTAGCGCTACGTATACAACGGCCGTGGCCGGGAGTGGTTGGGCTTGTCGAGAGTTGTTGACCGACTCCCGCACCCGCGGACTTCTTCGGGGAAGGCAGGTGGTTGAGCTCTCTACAGCCGTCTTTGCGGGCGCGTCCACGGGGAGCTCGGCTCGGCGGAAAGAGGTCCCCGGATGAGGTGCGGCGCGCCACGGGAGACGAGGGAGCTCGTCGCCGGAGACCTCGAGGGCGGAGCGGAGCGATGGATCTTCGCCCGAGGGAGCTCATTTGCGAGCCCAGAGCGGGGCGGAGGCCTGCCTTTGCGTGGAGAGCTCATGCGCGGCGAGGACCTCACGAGCCACGGCGGGGATGTCTCGTTCGTGGTTGTGCCCGAGACAAAGCTCGTTCATGGGTATCCCAAATATCGATCCCCACAATTATTATTATTATTATTATTATTTATTTATTTCCACGGACAGGAGTACTGTATATAGTGTAAAAACTATTTTATATAGTACATGCTATATTTTTTATCCGGTCTCGCTTCTGTTGACCACATTCATCTGACTAGAATAGTGTGTGTACATTCTAATTCTAATTATCTTTCTTCCTCGTAATCTCTTTCCCATGAGATTTTTAAATAGATAGAAAATATATTATATTTATTTGTAAATTTGAATATATTGTTAATTAAGAAAATATGTGGATAGTTTTATTTATTTATTACTTGTACATTATAACGTTTACAATTCGGCCGTTCCGCCACAGCATGTGTCGGCCCGGTACGGCATGGCACGGGACCATGCTAGGCACAACCTGATACGGAATGGGACAATTTGGCCCACGTGTCGTTGGGCCCGTGCCTCCACGGGCCACCATGCCTAATCGTGTCGGGCCAGCCAAATATGCACGACTCTTTTTAAGGCAGGCCAGTGTTGACACAATATGTTGCAATGCATGTCTCTCACACACCGCTAGCCGGAAGACTGTGGACCTCAGAATCCTTCTAGCCACAACCCGGGAGTGATCAACTCTGATGCTTGTCAGTTAATTAATTTGACCTACAATTGACAAGAAAAAATAAACATGATAAGTATATATATATATATAAGCTGCTATTTAGGAAGCTATGCTCTTAATAATATTTAGAGCCACGGTGGCGCCGACCAGCTCCGACGAGCATCTCACAACGGTAATTGACCCCATCCGCAAGAGTAAGCATTACTACCAGCATTCCACACCCATAAATAATCCATCAGCGTGAGTAAGTATTACTACCAATGTCATCCGTACAGTGCACAGCATCCCAAGCCCGTAAATGATCCATCCGCCCAAGAGTAATTGTTCCTACCAATCCTGTGTCAATTTGGTAGTAGTTCATTCATTCACGGAGTGTTTTCCGGACCCACGAATCCGGCCCCCAAACTAAGCGAGCATTCAAACGCCGATGTCATATATATATATATATATATATATATATATATATATATATATATATATATATATAGAACTATTACCTTGTAGCTGGCTACAAAACATTATATTCTGTAGCCGGACCCAAGCTTGAACCAGCCAGCGGCAACGTCCCACACCGTTGCATGGATGGCTAGCAATAATTGTTCCTCCCTCCTAAATCACCGCAGGCTTTGACCAGAATAAAATAAATTTCATTGATTGCTCTGCCTTCCCTATTTTCCTAATTTCTTTATCTCTCACATGCAGCTCCGAGTTCTCCCACCCCCCGACGGTAACAGCGTCGAGTCCTTGCAAACTCCCGGCGGCGACGACGAGTTGCAACCTCCCGGCGGCGACGACGATCCCATGAGCTCGCATCCACGTCGCCACCCTCCCTCCTCCGGCGCCGCAGTGGATCCTCGGCACATGACGGCCCGGCACAGCCACGACGTGCCGCCCAGCAGGCCACTAGCCAGGCCATGGCCGTGTCACCACCCCACACCTGTACAAGCCCAAGGAGACCCAAGGCCCGTCAAGGAAGAGCAGCCGAGCCCGGTCCAGGAACGTCCGCACCCAAGGCCCAGAGTGGAGGTGCTCCCGTTGTGAGCTGTCGCGTGAGTAGTTAAGTAGAGAGCAAGCTGTGCACGGCAGTGATCATCTATCATCCATCTTGTATCTGAATTGGGGGAGAATCAGTGTTCTTCTCGCCGGACCTCGTTGGTTCCTGGCCGAATTGGAGTGTGTATCAGGATTATTCGTGAGATTATCTAGTGTGTGCTAACATATCTGGTATCAACTCTGTGATCCGGTGCCGCCGCTGCTGGATTCGTCTTCCTCATCGGCCGTGCTGGAGACGTCGTCGTCTTCCTCCGCCGCCCACGACCACTTCACCAGGCTCCAGCACGCCAAGGGCGCCATGGATCCGCTCTGCGTCCAAGGGGTTCGAAGATCTCATCCAGCCGTGGATCTTGACTCCAAGCGCGCCACGACCGCGGCAGGAGGGCCGAGGAGCGCTGGGAGGCTCTGCGCGCAGCGCGGGCGAGGCGCTGGAGCGCCGCGTGGACCCGGGTGGAGGAGTCGATCCAGCCCCGGCGTCAAACGCCGTAGTGGGCGCCCGCGGGCGGCGTGGTGGCGGATCAGCGGGGCAGGACGACGCCGGCGAGCGCATCCAGTTACGGAGCGGGAGGCGTCCCAGTTCAACGCCGTTTATGCCTCCGACAACCGGAACGGGTGCTTAAAAACCGCGTCTCGAGCTCGGCGCCGCACCTCCGACCTCGAACCGATCCGCCTGGCGGGGCGGGACGCGGCGGGATGAGCGCATGGCCGGATTGGAGACCGCCGTCGAGGCTCCGTTCGTAGCGCCGAGACGCTCGGCCACATCGGCGACATACGATTCGACGCCCGCCGCCACAACTACTACCATCGTCCCACCTCCGCACCCGCCGGCGCGAGGTTCGAGTCGAGTTGGCTGCCGCCGAGCAACACCCTGGCGGAACCACGGTCGACTGGCCCAACGGGCACCGCGTTGCATCGATTCCACGGGAGAGGGGCTATGGTTCGTTCTCGACCATAGTCCCAAACCCGGCCAATGGTACGCACTACCCTCCCCGATCCCGGTGAATCTCATGTTGTGCATCATGCTTACGACTGTGTTCATCCTACCCATCCCACAAATCCAATTTCCCCAAATACTTACCCAATCCACTCGGCAATTCCACCACATCCCAACCATTACACCAATCCACCACCACGTTCCAATACTCACTTCAACCCACCACCAAACCACTCGTGCTCACTGCGGCGTCAACTTCCGCCGCGTGTCGGCCTCACCGACGGCCCTGCGGCGGCGCCCCTCCCAACGGGACCGCAGCAGCACTATTTCGATGGCAGATCTGGGCGAGGGCTCGTCCACGACTAACACGCTTGGTGGCCTGGAGGGCGGCCATCTGGAGCTCCCCGTCGTGGCGTTGGCGGCGACCTCCCAGACGGCGGCGAGTTCACAGCGGTGATGGCGCGCCTCAAGAGCTGCATCGCCGCAACGCTGACGATGTACGTGCCGCTGACAGGAAAGCTAGCGTACACGTCGCTGGCACCGGCACGTGGTCGGTGGCTGCACCGAGGAACCCGGCGTGGCCTTCGTCGAGGCCGACGGCGCCGGTACTTGCTCCATGGACACGTCCGCCGGCTTGTCGGCGACGAGGCTCACGACATATACCGGTGTTCCTAGCGCTGGGGCCCGGACCTCCCACCAAGTGCTCCGGCACCATGCTGTACTGCTGTCCATGCAGGCCACGACGATCCTCGGCATCGATAGGCCTCGTTGCTCGGGCACTATGTGCACTTGTGCAGCACGTCGTCGCTGACGACTAGCTAGGCCGTGTGGAGGTTCGTGGTTGCCACCGGTCACAAGTCCCTGCCCACGTAGCAGGCAGGCAGCCTAGGCTACAAGCTAAGAGAAATTCTAGTGAATGGAAGGATGAAGCAAAAAGGAAAATTCTATGGATTATAGTAAATACAAACGAATTCTCGTAAATTTTATGGGTGAGAATTCTAGTAAATATTTTTAGTATTATTGTAAATGGAATTCTCGTAAATATGATGCTGATGTTACGTACTTTCAGTCATTCTAGCTTGTCAGTTTTTGTCATAGAACATAATAAAAAAATCTCGTAAATACATATTCTTATATGGAATATATGTTTTCGTAAATATTATTGTTTGTATTCTTGTATATATGGAAAGCATTTTCGTAATAAGGAAAGCATTCTCGTAATTCTTGTATGGTCGTCGATCTAGCAACAAAAATAATGTTCAAAAAAAGTAGTAACTATGACGTGCATGCATATTTAATTACGACCTGCATGCACGGCGCTATTCACGCATGGCCAGGCTGCTCTTTTCGACCGCAGCTCGACCGGTTGCGTCGGGTGCATGCTGGCGCGCCGAGCGGCCTGGCTACAGAATATGGTTTTCTATAGCCAGCTATAGATTATACTCTCCCTATATATATATATATAGGAGGAAAAAGTCTACTTACCCCCTAACCTATTGCCCTGTGTCTAACCTAGGCCCCTAACTACAAAACCAGGTATCCTACACTTTAAACTTTGCCAAACCAGACAACTAACACCCTGGGGTGGTTTGGGAGGGTGGTTTTGGTGACATGGCAGCCACCGTGGACCGGTTTGAAGACACGCTGGCCAAATGTGAGGGGCTCAAGTTGCTGGATATGGCTGGTGGTGGCTCCCACCCATCAGTTCCATCGCCACCAAATAGGGACGCCTTGACCCTCCCCGTCAGTTGACAAGTGGTGTCGGACAAACCAGTTGACAGGCGTCAAAGATCCCGGTTATCTCAAGGTTGCGGACCATCGGCAAGCATGGGAAGGTTTCTCCATGGTCGACGAAGAAGCTTTGCAAGCTGGGCGGATGTGAGTTGCAGCCGCCCACGCCGCAAAGAGCTCCCGTGAGACCCAACAGCTTGGCGCCGCGGCTCCACGCCGCAGAAGTCGAGGGCCCGTAACGAGATCTTGCGCGAAGTCATGACTCGCGAGGCGGGGCGCGGCACGCCGCCGGGTCGCCACCCTTAAGAGGAGGCGGCGCCACCGCCACCGAAAGCGGGGACAAGGGGACGCCGGGCGTCCTTCACCCGGCACCCGAGATGCACAGAAGATGCGCCACCGCCACCGCATAACGAAGGCCCCGAGCTCGCCGAGACGACGATGACGGTGGCCAGCTTTCGTGGCAAGCACCATAGGGCCGCTGGTTTTGGCATTCGCGCCGGAGCAGAGCTAGCAACCCGGGCGGGATGTTTTTGCCGCCAAATAGCATGGTGGCAGAGTCCCGTGGCTTTTTGATCCGCGTTTGTCTTGCTCGCCATCGATCGCCATGGAGGGATGAAGGGCTCCATTTACAAATATGTTGCCATCACAAGTCGTAACTTGACTCCGGCATGCACAGTCGGGCAGCTCTAACATGGCTCGTTCTTCGGCAAAGAAGAAGCCCGCTAGTGCGGCTACTCCCACGCCGTGCCGCGACGGTCGGAAGTTGTCGTTACGCCGCCGGGCGCGGGACCTCCCGGCGGCCGCTGGGCTACGTGCACCTCGCCACCTCCTAGGCACGCTGCCACACCGGCGCCGCATGGACCGGGTGCTGCTTGTTCGCGGGAGGCACGAGCTCCCCCCGCCGCACGCGGGCCAGCACCTCCCGGTCGGTTGAGGCATCTTTGTGGAAACCAAGGTCATCCGAGCATACCGCATGCGCGCCGCCAAAGCCTGCCCGCGTGATTTGCCGAGGCCTCCCCAAGGTCAAGACGCGCTCACCACGCCGCCGAGGGCGGCCCAGCCGCACCCGCCGAGCTCGACCGGAGACCGCTCGCCACGCTTTGTAGAGGGAAGGAAACAAGGGAGGATGCGTGGGGGAGCCCCGATGGATGGGAGCCACCGGTCCAGCCATATCCAGCAACTTGAGCCCCTCACATTTGGCCGGCGTGTGTCTCCAAACCGGTCCACGGTGGCTGCCATGTCACCAAAAACCACCCTCCCAAACCACCCTGTGGTGTTAGTTGTCCCGGTTTGGCATAGTTTAAAGTGTAGGTTACCCGGTTTTGTAGTTGGGGGCCTAGGTTAGACACGGGGCAATAGGTTAGGGGGCAAGTAGACTTTTTCCTATATATATATATATATATATATATATATATATATATATATATATGTTCGTTCAAGCGGCGTGCATCCATGGCTTCAGCGCCTTTGCCCCCACCGCCGCGACGACGCCCCCATCCTCACCTACGGCATCAACGCTCCCTCCATCCCCAACGACGACGACGACGATCATTTGGCGTTTGTTAACGCAAACATAGGTATAACCCGCAAGCACACGGATACCGTTGTAGCTTTCACCCAAGAGTATTCCGGGTATCGTATTTATCCTCGAGGGAAGCAATGGCTAAAGAAGTTGATAATTAACCATCATGTATCCGCTAACTAATATACCGACTAAACTGAAGTGGGGGTAAGGATAGAATAGGAGTTTTGATAAATGACACACATGTGGAGAACATCATAAAAGATAGCAAAGTAGAATAAGCTAATTTGGGAGGTCAACGGGAAAGGTCAAGGTTCCTATTTCCTTCTCTATTACCGTGGTTCTATTCCGGTTCATATCAAAGGGGAAAACTAAGCAATGGTCAAACATAGCTTAACACACCTTGGCACTTCGAGTAGCCGGAACCTTTCCGATTCTCGAAAAAGACGGGAAACGGTAATCGGGGTCGCCGCCTAAAGCTCTACTTAAAAAACACCAACCAAGCATGTGGTGGAATACAAAGGCCCGGTCGGAGTTGTCACCTCCGGGGCTACCACAACTATCCGTAAGGTTGAGCGCAACCTCAGGTAACCGAGAGTCTAGACACCACGCCTACACTATCGATTACTACTCTAGCCACATATGATAACTAGAGCATTCGGTCGAACGGAGATCCCATGCCAAAATATAAACACTACACTTAACCTTGATTAGCTAAACCACTAAGGCATAAACTAAATAACCATAAAGACATTTCAGTAATTAGAGAAGATAAATAAATTGCAAGTGCTAGAGTCTTACAAAGAGAGCGATACAAGATCATACCGATCCTCCGAGGACTCCTCCGGGAACTTGAGCATCTCTCCCTAACTCCCAACTAAACTAATTCTACAATGTTACATCTTGGAATATGGTGGTGTTGCTCCTTGGTGGTGTCTTTGTGAGAGGGGAGAGGCCTCCTTTTATAGGTGGAGAGGAGGGGGTCATGTGGAAAATGCCTCTCCCCACTTGGAAAGTACAAAACCGACCTCAAACCGACGTCAAGATACATTGAACCGGCAAAGCACCCCCGGAACCGTCATTGCAACGTCGGTGCGAGGCCGCCGCAAAATTGGGCGCGAACCGCCACAGTGCCCGATCCCGCCGGACCCACTTCGGTCCCGGCCGGATCGGGCCGGCTCCTCTTGCGACCTCCTTTCGTAGGTGGGCTCTCGGGCCGGCCCTAATCCGTAGTTTAGGGGTGCTTTGGTCCATCTCATTCCCGACTTGGGCCTCTTGTGTTGCACTTATTAGTTAGCGTGTTTTCGAAGTGCGCTTTTGCTTTGTATTTTTGGCGTATTCTCACTTGATTCCATGTATTTGTCCCGCAAAACATATTTTCGGAATACAAGTGGAACTTGGTCAATAGTAAAGGTATATGTGCTAGTTTTCCTCGAAAAAGAGATACAAGTTGGCGGTAAAAAATGGTCGATAATGACCGCCAACAACGACACGCGCCCACTCGGGCTCTGGATCCATGCCGAGGCGACATCACCATCCTCCCCGACGGCGCCCGGCCAAAGCAAGGCGCACAACAACGCCTATGAGAAGAAGCGCGGAAGCTTGTTTGTCCGCCGGGTCAAGTTGTCGCCAAGAAGCCGCGACGACCCCGCCACAGCAGCTCCCTGCCAGTCTCCTTGTCGACCCTGTCGCGCGGTGGCGGTGGCCGAAGCGGCCGATCGCTAAGAGGACCGTAATGGGAAAGGCTCTCGGCAAAACTGCTTTACCTAGGGCACTCATGGTGGCGCCGACAACGACCATAATCTACCGGCGCCGATACTCGGTAAGTAAATTGACCATATTGTACCATGCGCCTAACTCCGCTCGGTAGACTTGATGGCGAGGCACGTTAAGTTGCTGATAGACGAAAAGGGCATCAACTCTACCGAGGCCCGGAGTTTTACGGAGGGATGGCTCTCGGTAGACTCAGCCTCTACCGAGAGCCCCACATTATCGAGGGTAGGGCTCTCGGCAATGTGGGTGCTACCGAGAGCTTGGGGTCTCGAGAGCGGCTCTCGATAGAGATAGATTCTACCGAGCGCTTGTGGTTAGGCTCTTGGTAAAAAATATGGCGCTTGAGTAGAGGTCTCCCTCAGGCGGTAGTGCATCAAAGAGTGTGCAAGAAGGAGGGCGTTGGGAAAATGACATCGGGCCGCCGACGCAAGCTATAGCCTCTTTGCTTTCGATGCCTAAGTTGTGGACGGGGAGAGCTTGAAGACGCAGCCGACACACCCACCGATGGGAGGCCACTTCATCTCGCCCTCTTCGTGCTCCTCCTCGCCTTCCGCATAGGGGCTTGATTGGTTGCGGGCCTTGTGGCCACCCCCCGGGCGGTGGGGGCTCCGAGGAGAGGGAGGAGTGAGTGTGGCTGTGCGGGAGGAACTTGGCTACCGGGCGGCCGCTACAGTAGGGGAGCAAAGTGCGGCGCGGTGGAGGATAGAGCGGCGCAGGACTCCTCTCACGGGCCGAACTTGGGAAGGGAGGGATAGTGTGGCGCTAGGGTCGAGGGAGGGAAGTTAGGGTTTGGGTAGCAGTGGGCAGCGGGCAGCATGGTGGGCTTCTTTTCAATTTTTAGAAGCCGTTAATGGGCTGTTAGCCGCCACGGGCTTTAACCATGCCTTTGGCCATAGATCGATCCGTGACTCATCTAATGTGTCCAACCCAAATCACCAGATGAGTTTCGTATTTGGGGTTTGAATTGTTGGCGTCATTCTGTTACTTTTTAAGAAGTGGGTTCAAAGCTTACCGGTCAAAACAATATACGCTGCCTCGTATGAAAAGGGTTTCAGCAAGATTGAAGTTGGTTTATGGTCCAAAACTGATGTTGGGGACAAGGTCGCCTTCAGGAGCCGTACATGATCAGTGCTACCAGCCAGGACTCTTGGTTAGTATGAGCCGATTTTAACCTAATTTATCAAACTCAGGAGTCAGGAAAAGAAATAACGACCGGTTGCACCATGGGCTGGTTGGGCTAGAACTGGGTATTACCTTTCAGGATGATGTGCAGCTAGTTGAGCTACATCTCTCAGGAAGGTTGTATACCTGTAAAACACTAATGAGCGGAGAAGGCTGACCATCGAGCGAATTGAACGTGCATTTGTGCCGGTCCAATGGACTGCTCAGATCACGCACCCCGAGTGTGATCGCTCAACACTGATCCACGGGCAATTCTGAGGTTCAGGTTTGAGAGTATCTACTGCAACTTTGAGGAATCCTAGCTGCAGTTTAACAGGCTTGAGATGCCCAACCGCGGGAGGCCGATATATGCCTAACAATTGACTACAAGTTGAGTAATACTGCTAAGGTGCTCAAAAGCTAAACTCCATGCATATTGGGAGCATCTGATTGTAGCTAGTGATTGCCTGCACGGTCATTCGAGAATAAGATGCTGGTCAGGAAATGAGGCTGTTGACATAGCTGAGCTGGAACTGAGAGGTGATCTTAAAATGTTCTACACACTAGATTTAGCGTCGCTTTCGCGGTCCTCAACAGCGATCAAGAATTCGGCACTTGAAATTAAAGTGGAAGAAACCATACAAAACTTCTCCACTTATAGGCTTGTCATAATGGGAGCCAAAAAGTTTACATTCCCAATAATGAATCAGGAATGGATAATATCTATTGAAGGAACTTCAGGGTGTTGGCCAAAACAGATCACAATCACATGGATATGCATGTGGCTAATCCTGAACAATCGATCATAGATGCTATGAACAAAGATGAGCGCGAGGACACAAATGTGTATGCTGGTAACCGCCCAGAGAACAACTGGGAGATAGTGCCCTTTTTCACCTTTGATAGAAATGAGTAAACAAAATTACAAAGTGTCACCGGTGCTAACTCGCACCTTGACCATACCACTACTTAACCCAGTAGCTGTCGGTTCTCACTCACACATGAAAACCTATCACAACAAACGATACAAGTTGTCTGAAAACAACTGACAACACACCACACACACACACACTGACCGTGGTCACCGTGGCAACTGCTGTTCCCGCCGTGTGCCCAATTCAAACTCGTCCAACCGAACCTCTGCTATCTGCTCTAGCTCAGCCGCTGACGATGTTTGACTTGGCTTCGGGATTACACCAATACAGGGTAGGATTATTACATCTTGTCTAGATCGGAGCGGAACCAATAGCAACAAAATTAGCATGCAAAGCACCAGCATTGAAACCATTTACATTCTCCGTACTTGTTCTCGGGGCTTTCTTCTAAGCATGTAGGGTCGCAACTGATATTAGTGCCCCAGCATAATCCATGAAAATTGCCGCTCAGGTGCCAATTACAATCATCAGCTTGCACATGTGCGGGCATTGAACATACTAGCACATGCAAGAACATGGTTAATTGGTCGAAAGATTAATCAAAACAATATATATTATAAGTTGCATACAGTAGCCAATTAAACGCAAAAATTTAAGCTGTTTGGAGAGACACTTTCTTTTTTTCAGCAGTTCACATACCGGCAGCCACGATGACAATTATAAGCATGGCTGTAGAGAGATTCTTTACTGAAGGCACCATTGTTTCTTTTGTTTAGAGAATTTTTGTACGTTGAAGAAAAGAAGGTGTGTGCTGTGAGTATGTTTGTGGATGATCGAGTGATGATGAGAAGTCCTACAAATATATATATACATCACATGCCTAGTGTGCTCCGCCGTCGTAGAAGCATAGGCACTAGGTATTATCAACTCCATCGACAACGAAAAAAAATATAAATCGCATCCCTAGTGTGTTTTGCGCCACAAATATATTATCCTACAAGACAACGATTCTCGAATAAGACAACGAAAATACCACGTGTACATATACGTCACATAACACACTACAGCACGTACGTCATTGAATTAAAGGCATCTTTGTTAAATTGCCTCAATTTCCTTTAATGTAAAGGCAATTTTACGAGAAAGCCTTTAAAACTATTTTTGAGGCATTTTTACGAAAATGCCTTTACTAACTTTTAGCATTTGGAGGCATTTTTATGAAAATGCCTTAAATAGTCTAGTTTTTCGAGGCATTTTTTTGAAAATGCCTTCTAATCAAAAAAAAAAAAAAAAAAAGAAACAGTGATCCCCCTTCCCCCCTCCTCCGCATTATCGTGATTTCTACGCCACCTACTCACCCCCAGGCATTGGTAAAAACCGAAAATTTGGTTCGGTTCGGTATAAAATAGTTGGTTTCCGGATATCAAAAGCCGATCGGTTTAACAACATTCAAGAAACCGACCAAATCGGTATCGGTGTTAAATTTCGATTTTTCGGTTTTACCCAAAAAACCGAACAGCAGTAGACAGCAAAAAAACACAGATAAATGGCGACGATGGTTGTGCCGCGCGCGCCGCGGAGTCCTTCCGGCGTGAAGAGGTACACGCCGTAGAGCCGCTTGGCTCGCCGCCCGCCACGCCGCTGCTACCGCCCAGCCCGCCGCCGCTACTCCCCACCGCGCCCGTTGCTATGCCCCGCCGCTGAGGGCGGCTGAGCTGCTCGATGCTCACTGCTGCGCCCGCCGCTGCTCACCGCTAGGGTTAGGTGAGTGCGTGGAGGTCACTTCTTGACAGTACCATTAACCCCTCCCCCGGCTCCCTAACAGAGAGCAAGTTCTCCCTGTTGGTTATTTTCCTAACGCCTAACAGAATTGTTGTTTCTCAGATTCCAGATTCAAGGGAGGTGATTAGGCGGGCACGTCTACGAGGAGGCGACGGGGTTGCGAGGGAGACACAGTGTGGATGTGGGGAGACGTTGTGGTTTCGTTGACGACAAAGGCGGCGACCTCCACTACTCCCCCCGCCTGAGGCATTCACGAAGTTCTCGTGAGCTCGCCCGCAACGAGGTCCTCCACTGTAGGGATGAAAGCAAAAATGATAATCTCAATTTCTTGAAATCGTTTTCGATTTTTTTTTCGAAGTTATAGGCCTAAACGAAAATGGAAGTATTTTTTACGAGTTATAGGCCTAAGCTTAAAATGGAAGTGGTAACTGAAAAAAATGAAAACAATAATGGTAAATATAATCGAAAGTGAAAGTTTAAATTGATTTTGCCCTCTTCCAATCGTTTAGCAACTACCGCGACAAAGTTTAGCACCCTAGGTTCCAATCCTATCGTTTAGCAACTACCGCACAAAGTTTAGCACCCTAGGTTCCAATCCAACTCTAGCATGGCAATTCTAGGAATATAAAGGCATGAAATAGAATTGCGGAAAGTAAATGCTCAAAGTAAAGAGAGGAAGGAACACGGTGATGTTTTTTCGATGTATCGAAGAGTCGCCACTCCCCGCTAGTCCTCGTTGGAGCATTCTCGCAATAGTATCGCTCCTCCTTAGTCCTTACAAGAACTAAGTGCTCTCTACGGGCTGATTCTTCGACACTTCGTCATGGTGAATCACCCGCAACCGCTCATAACCTCGCTTGAGCCACCCACAAGCTCCATCGGGTGATCTTAAAGCCATGATCCGCCACCGAGCCGTCTAGGTGATGGCGATCACCAAGAGAAACAAGCATAAACTCTCACTTGACCACAACAAGCCTAGGAGAAGAGTGGATGCACACTTGAATCTCTGAAAGCACTAAAGAGGTCTTTAATCTTGCATATTAACACCTCCTTAGCCTCTTGCTCTTCCCTGCACTCTCAAATGATTTTCTCAGTTGAAAAAATGAGCAAGAGAGGGTGCAAGGTCGTGGGAGAAAAGTATATATAGCCCCCACCTTCCAACTCCAAGAAATAGCACAAAATGTTGCCTCTACGCATTGACCGGAGGCTTCGGTCATAGGGTGACCAGACGCTCCAGTCAGTTCAAACCTGCTAGTCGTTGGTGCTGACGTCTATTGGTGTTTCTTAGCGAAAGAAGCAAAGTCCGCAAGTGCATGGGAAATATGGTTGTAGCACTTCACCCCGGTGGTAAGAAGGGTACCGTAAATTTTGCAAGGGCGGCTGCGCAGAGGGCTTTCTGGCCTATGTCTACCCAAGGCAAGGTTATGTTCTAAGAGTAGTGAGGTATCTCTATCGGCTTAGATTTCCAGGCAGGGATTTCTCGGGTTGTTATCTCCTTACTTCGGGCACCGACCCACGCCCAATACCGAGCAGTGTCCGGCAATTAGCTCTACGTCACACCTGAACGAGGGGGCATTACAAAGGACGGACAAGGCTGTCACAACCTTGCCGCCTACCCCCACGACCGTGGGATGCTTCGCAAAAGGTAGGTGAACGCTAGTCCAAACACCATGTTTGCACTATTGGTCACAGTTCTTGATGTTGGCCAAGGTTCCCCGGTCAAAGAGTTCCTTCACCAAGATCTAATGCTTTTACGAGACAATCTACCAATCCTGCAAGTTTGTAAGAACTTAAGATAATATGCTTGAAAAGACAATAAGCCGAAAGATAATCACAAGCTTGCTCACCAAATTGTAAGAAGCTTGTAGAGGTAGAAGCAATGCGGGTGCCGACAAGTCAGGCACTCCGACCTCCTAGGAACCGCGGACCGCCGAGAGAACTCCGACAACTCCAAGTAGAAGGAGCAAAGTATCCTTCTAGCTTTTCCCTCTCTCACACTCTAGAATTGGAAGAAGAAAAGAAGACTAATCAACTCTCTTGCTCAAGTGTGATGAATTCTCCTTGTTGTTCGTCTTGAGGGAGAGGTAGAGGGCCTCCTTTTATAGCCCGAGTGTAGGCGGGTTTGGAGGTACACCGAACACGGGTCCACGGCGCCACCGACATTCCTTGGAGTAAAGGAACCGCCACACGCCGGCTTGGGCCCACCGGTCGAGGGATGATGGTGCGGTCGCACTGGTCGGCCCCAAACCGCCCAACTTTGGTGTGTCGCCTTGTTTTCGTCGTGTTGGGCTCGGTTCGTGTCGAAAACCCGAAGTTCGTGGCCCAACCAAGGTAGGTTGGCTTGGTTTGAAATTTTTCTCCTTTGGGCCTTTTTCTATTTATTGTTTTTATTCTTCTTTTCTTGGTATTTTGGCCCAAAGTGCACATATACTTGAGTTGTACCTGCAAAGCCAAATATACACCAAAACTATGGCATTTGTTAATTTATAATCCCTATTTCTAGGTTGTTTTGGTGTATGTTGACGGTGTTTGATCTATAGTTGGTTACCGTCAACAATGTCAGCGTCCGGTCATATGACCGGACGCTCCAGTCGATCGGCATTTTGGTCCATCCTGGACCTTACTGGAATCGACCGGACGCTGTCTGGCCCGACGCTCCGGTCAGAGAGCCAGCGTTCTTTCCAGCGTCCGGTCGCCTGTTTGAAGCTCTTCTTCACCTCCGACTCCGCATCTTCGTGAATGGCTTCAACTCCAACTGTCTCAGGGACATTTTGAGCTACATAGTGCTAGAATTACTATAGTGTGCACCACATCTAATCACTAGACTTGGTCAAGCTGCCCATTCGTACCCCCTTTAATTAATAGTACGGCCAAAATAGAAAACAAAGTTCTAACGACTAATCCGATGTCACTCAACTCCATCGAGAATGGGAACTAACCGTCCTTAACCTTGTCGTCCATCCTTGGAAAGCGAGAAAACGAATTCCATCGTCGGGCGTACATTGCCCAAGATCACCATTACCATGACCTAACTCAACCATGTTTACGCAAAACACACGTTAGTCATGATAATTTATATTGTCATCAATCATCGAAACCCACACTAGGGGCCTAGATTCTTTCACAATCCATCTTAGAAAATGGTATGTTCTCTTCTCCATAAAACTCCTTCATGAACTCATAAACTTGGGTTGGCTTCATTCCGGCTTCTGTATCTGCACGCTCAATTAATTTCTTGTCGCCTCTATATTCGTCATTGGGACCTCGGTTTGTGTGCCTTGTTTGGACTAGCAAGATAATGATTGTGATGTTCTATGACCTTTTACACCGCCCAAATCCCCTCTTTGGTAATACTAAAACTGTACATGAGCATCACAATCCGCCCTTGTAATGTCCTTTTGCGAAGTCCTCATTTGCTCGATGTCCTTGACTCTTTGCAAACTATATATTTCTAACATAGACTACCATCTCGGCGGTACTTTGTCCTGCTCTTTCTAAAACTGAACTCAACCTTTTTGACGTACTTGTTGTACATTGTATAAGCTTCTTCCTCATATTCAAAATTCATTCCAACTTTTGGTCCAAATTTCTCAACCACCTCCTATAAACAAAAATTTGTTAATTAAAGATTTAGTATAATAAAAAATAATAATACATAGTATGTCAATTTTTGTTACTATAAATTTTTAACCTCATCAGGTATATCATTCTCCACCAATCCAACATGTGTTATTTGTTCTTCATCTTTTCCATGATCGCCACGGACAACATCATTCAAAGATGGACCATGTAATCTACATCGAGAGAGCGATCAATGAGGTCTAATAAGAAACATGGCGTTGAGCAATTATCGCGGATCGATGCCCAAGACATGGCGATGTCATGATCAAGCAAGGAGCGATTGCGGTAGAAGTACGACAACCGATGGCGACAGAAGTAGTGCGTGCGTTCGATCCAACAAGGACCGCACGAGTGTCGCCGGGTAGGGATTTGCCGCGACCCGTAGTGCCCCGTCGCGACTATGCTAAGCGCCCCTCGTTCACCTCACCGTTGTCGGGTAAACCTCCATCATTGCGCGCCGCCGTTCCATCATGGACTTCTCTCGAAGCAATTTGGCCGGGAGATGATAGCATGCGAGGGCGGCGCAATGGCGGCGCTGCGACGCAAAGAGAGCAGTTCCGTCCTTTACTTGAGAGGAATTACAGGTTTTGACTATGCGTATGTCTTAAAGCGGGCCGAGCCTCTCAATGCGAGCGAGCGGGAGGCGACAAACGAGCCGGCCATGGTAATAAGGGGGCTGTTTGATTGCCAGCATGAGGCCATACATGGCTCATGGAGACGCCCGAGTTTTAGGCATCCGGCGTCACAACTTGCTCCAAACCTTTTCAATTTTTACGACAGCCTCCTCATGAGATGGCAAGACACCTCGCCAAGTTTTCGTGATTTTTAAACTTTGTTTGGATTTTATAGAATTTAAAAACACTTTTCCGCATGTAACTCGTCATGTTCCGGCGCAAAAAATGTTCGTAATTTCGCGCGAGTTCTGGAGTGAGCCTAAACATCGCCAAACATCATGAATAATATTTTTGAATGACCACATTCCATTATTTCATGTACTGCGGTTCAAATTTGGAGTGCTCCGAAAATGCAAGAAAATAGAAATAATTCATGAAATATAGCAACACAACTTGAAATTGTCCCAAATTTTGAACATGAGATGTAATTCTTGTACCAAGTCCACACAAAAAAAAAATGGGATGAAAAAAAACAAAAAAATTTACGAGTTTGCCGAGTGCCGGTCGGGCACTCGGCAAAAGGCCTTATTTACCCGAGCATGTATGCGTGCGGCACTCGGCGAAGGTACTATTAGTTTTGCCGAAAGTGCCTAATGCCGGACACTCGGCAAAGGTGACGGACTGCGTGGCCGTTTGGTGCGTTATTGTTTGCCGAGTGCTTTAATTTGCCGAGGACTAAGCACTCTGCAAAGATACAATTTGCCGAAGTGTTGACCATCGCCGACGATGCGGCACTTTCGGCAAAGAAGTCTTTACCGAAGTGCTCGGTTTGACACTTTCGGCAAAGATGCTCTTTGCCGAGTGCCCGACTTTTTCCTCTCGGCAAATGTTTTCGCACTCGGCAAAGAAGCGGATTCCTGTAGTGTCGACACTTAACTAGCACAATTTTACACATCAAACAAGAGACAATTAACAATTTTTTCTATGAAAAACAAGGACAAAAGAAGGTGGTGTCCTAGCACAAAGGACAAGATACAAATTTATAAATTTTACCATAACAAACAAGAGATATGAGACAATTTTTTCTATGGAAAAACAAAATAAAAATTTTTACCACAGCAAGATACAGATTTTGTTTCTAGGCCCGTTAGCCGCGGCGTGGCGCGGTCGCGTGCGTATGGGTCGTGCCCTCCAAGCGCATGCGTAAAACATAAGGCTCACGTCGCAAAGATTATTTTTCAATTTTCATTCGAGCGATAGATAGGAAAAGTGTATGTTTTAAAGATATTTCAGATATAATTAGTCAAAACAATAATTTTTAGAGCGTATTTGCAAAAAATAAAAATTATAATCATGATTTTATAATTTTTTTGTCTCATGCAACATACCTTCGTCGCGATCAACCGAACAACATCTCATCTCAACCAGGCAGAAAGTAGATACAATCAACCAAACACGACTAATCAGATATGCTCGGTCTGTCCCAAGTGAGCCGGACTCTCAAACACGAGCCAGGCTCCACTACTACGCGAACCAAACAGACCCTGAAATATCCTAACGAGAGTTACCGTACGATGGAAATCAGGCGGCACGCAGAGGCGGCGCTCACCCTGGCGTCCGTGAGCGATGCGCCCACGCAATTTTTCCGTCGCTGCGGCAGGCCGGGCACTACAGCCCCAGCACTGTAGCCCCGATCCACATGCGCTGCAGCCCCAGCACTCCCCATCCACATGGAGATTCCCACTCCCAGCGTTGCAGGCGACCCGTCGCTGCCGCAGCTCCCTTCGCTGATCACCGCTTGTAGTTGTAGGGGAACTGAATTGGCATGGATGGGGCGGAGGAACCTAATCGAATTGGCATGGAAGGTCACGCATGCACACGGGGAGGGAGAGGCCACCTGTGCGGGCGGGGAGAAGCAGCATTGGATGGGGGCGTCGGATAGTGATTAGTCTGTGGAGGAGGACGACCGACACAAGCAAAGTGGGGATACGTGTGGGTATCTCCGTGGGCCAGATTCGTTGGGCCCAATGAACGAGCTCATCCGGCCGGACCGACGTGCTCCCTCCTTCTAGAAAACTTGTAGAACTATGGGTTGCGCGCCACATAAAGTAGCTCTCTTTTGACCAAGTTTTAGCGAATAGTATCCAAATTTATGACTCCAAATTATTTTATTATGAAAATATATCTCGTAATTAATCTAATGATATTTATTTAATATTATAACTATTAATAGTTTTTATCTATAATTTGTCAAAGTTGATTGACTAAAACAGCCTTTAATCTTGGGAGTTGCTTGTTTTTAGAACGGAGTGAGTATGTAACGAACGGTTTCAGATATAGAGAAGAACACATGCCTCCTTTCTTGCATGTACACCATCAACTAGTCAAGTCCGGATGGTTTATTTCTTCATGCGCGTACAAGCCAAACTCTTGGTTCTGTAAAAGTTTGGGTGTAACATGATGCCTATATCTTGGCTCTCACGGTTCCATGTTATAGTGATGGTAGGAACAGCTCGCACCATAGTTTACAATGCTCTACTATGTTTAGTTTACAATGCACACTCCACAGGTTCAGTCACACTATGCAACCACAAATTGCAACACCACATACTCACTCAACACTTACATGCTACCTCACATGCTAATTCTTCTAACAATAGACATATTCTAACATCCCCTCAATCTTAGCCACGGATGAGGTTAAGATTGTCTCTAAATTCTTTCATCTTTGTAATGTCTCTATGTGTGGATGACATCATTGTTGCAAGTTCATCTTCCCATGACACAAGTGCATTGTTGAAGGACCTTGAGAGAGACTTTGCAGTTAAAGACCTTGGAGATCTCCACTTCTTCCTTGGAATAGAAGTTAAGAAATTCTCAGATGGTATTATTATATGTCACAAGAGCGGTATGCCAGAGACATATTAAAACGCTCTGGAATGGACAAGTGTAAATTCATTGATACACCTCTGTCAAACATAGACAAGTTAAGTGCAACACAAGGGACAACATTAGGACCTGATGATTGCACCCAATACCGCAGCATTGTTGGGGCCCTACAATATATAACTCTCACACGACCAGACATTTAATTTGTAGTTAACAAAGTGTGCCAATTCCTACATTGTCCCACCTTGTGCACTGGAGTGTTGTCAATAGGATATATCAAAGGCACCACAACTATGGGTCTAAAAATCAGAAAATCAGATTCAATGTTGGTCGATGCTTTCTCTGATGCAGATTGGGTGGGCGTATAGATGATAGAAGGTCAACAGGATGTGGCGATGTTCTAGCTTTAGATTCTTGGTTTTCCCACACGTATGTGGTGATGTTCCTTGCTAATAAATCTCCCCGGCGGACAAATTTTGGTTTCAACAGCCGGCTGGCCTGATATAAGCACCCATGCCATCAAAGAGTGTACGAGAGCGAGGGCGGCGTGGAAAATGACACCAACTGGCGGCGCAAGTTGGAGCCTTCTCCGCTCAATGCTTGAACTGTGGGGGGGGAGGGCTTGAAGACGCCCGCCGACACACTCGCCGATGGGAGGCCACTCCATCTCGCCCTCTTCGTGCTTTTCGCGCCGCCTTCGCATAGGGGGCATGGTTGCAGCCACGCTCGGTGGTGGGGGCTGCGAGGACATGGAGTTGGTGAGTGTGTGGCCACGGGGAGGAGCTCGGCTGTCGGTGGCTGCGTGTGGGGAGGAGAGTGTACCACGCTAGAGGATAGAGCGGCACGGGGGCTCCTCGCGCCCGAGCTGGGGAAGGGAGGGGGTAAGTTAGGGTTTGGTTAGGGGTGGGCAGCCAGCAGCATGGTGGGCTTCTGTTTTTTTTTTTTTTTTTTGTGAAGCCTTTGATAGGATGTTAGCAGGCCACAGGCTTTAACCATGCCTTTGACCATAGACCGATCCATGACTCATTTAGGCCTCGTTCGGCACCACAGTATTCAATCCAGGCCATAATCCGATCTGGGCCTGGATTGAATGGATCCGGTCGCTTCACTGGTTCCTGGTCTGACACAAAACCTGTCCACATCCATTCCTGGTGTGCCTTCTAGATTCTGTTCGTTTGGAGAGGAACACGTACATAAGGAAAATAGGAAAAAGATGTTGCTTGTTGCTATCTATCCGTCAATTCACACTTGCAATCTACAGAACTTGCAAGTGCTTGAATTTCTGTACACTTGCTGTCACAGAACAAGTATCCAACTTCACATGAAAATAAAACAAAACCTCACAAGTACACGAGTTCAACAGAATATCCATGGCTACTGACAGCATGTATACATATCCCAGGCATTTACTGCCGACATAATATGATAAGCTAGAACAATTCAAATGAAAAGCAAGGGAATGCAACGAGGTAGAAGTAGCAATTGGATTATTCCATTGAGATTGTAGTGTTTCTTTCATGTCCTGGCAGTCTGCCTTTTCCCTCTCTTCTCAGCATTTGTACATGGACTTGAGCACATCGTCGAGCACATTGACCCTCACCATGCTGACCTTACCTGAAGAAAAAGAAAAATTGTTAGGGTGTCATGCCAAAGATACAATCATAAGGGTCCCGTGCCTGATAGAATAGCATAGGAAACAACCATCAAATTATAAATAACTATGTCACTAAATCAATGCAAAATGATGTAAAGGTTTGCTAATTCAGTACAAGCACGCATCTAACAAAAAAAAACAATGCTATACTGAAATCATGTAAAGAATGCATTCCTATTGCTGTAGGACATAACAAGCTTAACCACCACCCACAAAGAACAAGAATCCTGAACAATGCACCATCTAATCTAATGCAACAGCTAAGGACAAGCATAATCAGGCATAAACTTCTATTCAACATCTTTTCTTTCCCCTCTAATCTGATCTGACAGTAATGCGTAGTTGCCATCACATTAATGCGTAGTGTGCTCTTCTTATTTAAAAGAAACTTTCTCATAAAATACAGAGAAAAAACTTGTCGTGCTATTTCTTTAAACCTCTAGTCATGCAAGTGTTAATGAGCATGAAAAACTCTGGCTAGTACGTATTGTATTCTAATGAAATCATCATATACAGAAGAAAATAACATATATGGTTTTACATGCAGCAATCTGACAGTAACAGGAGCTTATATAGTGACCTTCACTATTCCAGAACCAAAACAACCAACACTCAGTCAAATATCGTAAAAGAAAATAAGCATGCATCTCAAACAAATGCAGACCAACAGGGACAAAAGTATGGCCAGGCAGACAGTCACCATAGATTGCCACTAGTAGCTCTAGTGATGTACTGCCCAAGCCTTTTTATTTGCCCCTGTTTTCAAGTACGACCACAGAATTTCTGCATGGAATTTCTATTTTCCACAAGGCACTTTTGTCATCAGATTTCCATGCACTGGCTAGAATTCGATCCTCAAGTGTGCTGAACTGAAACTGTACTCTGCATTCAGGCCTGTCAATGATCCTCAAAGTGTACTGTACTGATGTACAATGCATCCTTTTATTTGCCCCTATTTTGAAGTACGATCAGTCACAGAATTTCTGCATGGAATTTCTATTCCTACAAGGCACTTTGGTGAGATATTAAAAGGAACCAAACTTTGGTGAGACTTTTCCGGTTCCAAGAAGATACATGTGCTACCATGCATGGCAAGAATGAAGGCCCAAGGACATACTACTCCTATACTGTCCTACATTATACCTGTCCGTAGACATAAAAAGGCAAGCCAATCATCCAAAGCGAGATGCATCTACCCAACACAGGCTACTACTAGTTCGTGCGATCGGAGGCAGCCCAGAAGATCGGCATCTCGGCCCTCTCTTATTAACAGACGCATGCTCCCAGTCCTCACTCTAATCTAATCTAATAATCTAACCCCAGGCATAGCAGTAATTGTGCACGCGGTGTCGCCGGCCTGCTGATGTAGTGCACCGTGCTCCATCGCTATCGCTTCGGGAGACGCCAGCGCAGGAACCAAATCAAGAACCCTAGCACGGGGAGAGAAGAGGGCAAAGTCGGTGTGTTACCGGTGAGAAGGAGGCCGAGGGCGGGAAACCGGTCGCCCTCGCCCCGTCGCCGTCACCGTCGCCCTCGCCGTCGCCGTCGTCGCCCGGCTGTCGCCAAGGCGCCGCCCGCCGCCGTCGTCTCGCGTCCTCCCGTCAGCCGTCTGTCTTCATTCCGGAGGTGATGAGCTCGGATTCGATCCGGGCCTTTCACGGTGAGAGAAACCAGGCGGGCCTGTTTTGGTTCCATGTCAGGCCCAAAGCGAACAACATTTTTCATCATATTTGGATTGAAAACGGTTCTCTCCAATCCACCCGAACAGGCTTCAAACCGGCCCAATCCGGCCCGACCGAACGAGGCCTTAATGTGTCGGACCCAAATCACCAGATGAGTCTCGTATTTGGGTTCCAATTGTTGGAGTCAGTCTGTTACTTATTAAGAAGTGGGTTCAAAGCTTACTAGCTAGTCAAAACAATATACGCTGCGTCGTATGTGGAGAGGTTCAAGAGGACTGAAGTTGGTTTATGGTCCAACACCGATGTCGGGGACAAGGTTGCCTTCAGGAGCCGTCCATGATGATGATCAGTGCTATCAGCCAGGACTCTTGGTTATTATGAGGCGATTTTTAACCTAATTTATCAAGCTCGGGGAGTTAGGAAAAAAAAATAATGACGGTTGCGCCGTGGGCTGGTTGGGCTAGAACTGGGTATCATCCTGCGGAACACATGTGCAGCTGGTTGAGCTACATCTTTCAGGAAGGTTGTACACCTGTAAAACACTAATGAGCCGGAGAAGGCTGACCAACGAGCCAATTGAGCGTGCATTTGTGCCGGTCCAATGGGTTAGAAGAGCACACTTAAGGTGCCTTTCTACGCACTGCTCGGATCACGCATCCCGAGTGCGATCGCTCAACACTGATCCCTAGGCAAGGCCGAGGTTCAGGTTCGAGAGCATCTGGTGCAACTTTGAGGAATTCCTAGCTGCAGTTCAAACGGGCTTGGAGATGACCAACCGCGGGAGGCCGATATATGCCTAACAATTGACTACAATTTGATGTAATACTGCTAAGGTGCTCAAAAGCTAAACTCCATGCATATTGGGAGCATCTGATTGCAGCTAGTGATTGCCTGCAAGGTCATTGGAGAATAAGATGCTGGTCAGGAAATGAGGTTGTTGACATAGCTGAGCTAGAATTGAGAGGTGATCTTAAAATGTTCTACACACTAGATTTAGCGCCGCTTTCGCGGTCCTCAACAGCGATCAAGAATTCAGCACTTGAAATTAAAGTGGAAGAAATCATACAAAACTTCTCCACTTATAGGCTTGTCGTAATCGGAGCCAAAAAGTTTACAGTCCCAATAATGAATCAGGAGTGGATAATATCTATTGAAGGAACTTCAGGGTGTTGGCCAAAAGAGATCACAATCACAAGGATATGCAAGTGGCTACTCCTGCACTGTCGATCCACAGATGCTATGAACAAAGATGAACGTGAGGACACAATGTGTATCTTTGGTAACCGCTGGAGAACAACGGAGATGGTGCCCTTTTTCACCCTTGATAGAAATGAGTAAACACAATTACAAAGTGTCATAGGCGCTAACTCACACCTTGACCATACCACTACTTTACCAAAAGTATGCCGGCTCTCACTTTCGCACGAAAACCTATCACAACAAATGATACAAGTTGTGCGAAAACAATGACAACACACCATGCACACAAACTGACCGTGATCACCGCGGCAACTGTTGTTCCCGCCGTGTGCCCAATTCAAACTCGTCCAACGAACCTCTGCTATCCGCTCTAGGTAAGCCTATGGCGATGTTTGACTTGGCTTCGGGATGACACCAATACAGGGTAGGATTATTGCATCATGGCTAGAGTGGTACCAACAGCAACAAAATCAGCATGTAGAGCACCAGCACTGGAACCATTTACATTCTCCCCAACGATTCTGGGGGCTTTCATCTAAGCATGTAGGATAGCAACTGATATTAGTGCCCCAGCACAATCCATGAAAATTGCCGCTCAGGTGCCAACAATCATCAGCTTGCACGTGTGTGGCCATTGAACATACTAGCACATGCAAGAACGTGGTTAATTGGCCAAAAGATTAATCAAAATAGCATATATTATAAGTTGCATACACTAGCTAATTAAACGCAAAAATTTAAGCTGTTAGAGGAGACACTTTATTTTCAACAGTTCACATACCCGCGGCCACGATGACAATTATAAGCATGGCTGTAGAGAGATTCTTTACAGAAGGCACCATTGCTTCTCTTGTTTACAGAATTTTTGTACGTCGAAGATAATAAGGTGGAGCTATGAGTATGTTTGTGGATGATCGAGTGATGGTGAGAAGTCCTACAATATATATATACATCACATGCCTAGTGTGCTCCGCCGGCGTAGAAGCATAGGCACTAGGTATTATCAACTCCATCGACAAGGAAAAAAATATAAATCACAAGCCGAGTGTGTTTTGCGCCACATTCTCCGATAGGACAACAGTTCTCCAATAAGACAATGAAGATATCACATGTACATATACGTCACATAACAGCTTCTGGAGGATTTTTATGTTTTTGTTATTGTCATCCACTTTTAGAAAATCAAAATCTAAATCTAAATTACAAGAAAAACAATGTAAGCATATATACAACACATGTACGTCTTTGTCACCCCGAGTGAACTACTTGTCTAACCTTTTGGACAATTTATCCATGCTCAATGCATACAATCAATACTACGCAACATTTTTAGGGAAACCATGCACAAGCCTCGTTTACTTGTAAGATTCTCTCCATTTCATCATTTGTACGGTGGAGGATGTTGATAATCTTCACCAAAACATTCAATCACTCCTTCAGCATTTTTTTTTCAAAAATCTTTGAACAAGTGCTTGCTGCTCGAGAATTTGTGAAAAATTTGGAGAGATGTTGGTTCATGAAGACAGCATGCGTGGCGATATCGGTACGTGTCCGGTCCACGGGGACGCCGTGTCGTGCCATTTAAATGCGCCATGGATCGAGGTGCTTGCCATGGGCCATCGTCTCTTTCAGGCACCCGTCCCATCTCATTTGACCCCATCACCCGGCTAGTCCGCCTTTGCTTTCGGCGGACCTACCCAATCTGTTAAAAGGTGTGACCGGCCGGGGTTCCGTGAGTTGTTTGTAACGTGAGATAGTAGATATCCTAGCTTGTTGTTTAGGCAATAGATTGATCATGTAAATCTTTTCTTTCTTTGCTTGTAAGTCAAGTTGATGTAACATGCCTTGCTAGGGTCTTTCTGGCCTATATAACACGGAACCGTGAGCTTTGGATCGGCATCACGTTACCCTAATTCTCATATGGTATCGAGCAACTTCGATTACGGTACCTCTTCCAACGCTGATGGCCTCTTCCTCAGCGCTTTGCCATGCACTCCATCGGCTATCCGCCCGGCCAGAAGCTAGGGCGGAGCAATTTCGAGATAATGGAAGGCTCAAGTCATGTCGGCGATCAGCGGGGCAATGAGATGGCTCATACCATCGACCCATCCTCACCGATCCCACCGATGGAGATCGCCAAGTCGGCCGAGAAGCTTGATGAGAAGGTTCCCAATCTAGAGTATAAGGATTGGTTCGCCAAGGACCGGCCGGGTCCTCAACTTCATCCCCGTCGATCGGCAAGGGCGTCATGTCCCAACTTCGGGAATTTCACCAAGACCGCTTCTTTGGGCGTGGGCGGCGATTGAGAATTCGTTACGCTGCCCGATCCGCGTGCGGCGGCGTGATCAATACACGTATGGCGCTCGCGGCGACTCGAACGAAGGGGACCTCGGCGGTCACCGAATACTTCACCAAGATGAAGGCACTTTGCGGGGCGAGATGGCGTCCGTGGAAGAAGCGATGCCGAGGAGATCATCTCCTACATCCGGGCGGGGCTTGATCTTGATTTCAAACCGGTGTCGCCATTGCGGCAAGGGTGGAGCCCATCCTTTGATACCGAGCTCTTCTCCCGGATGACGAGCTTGAGCGGCGCATGGATTTGTTCGGGGCTCCAATTCGTCGATATTTTGCAAAGACGCGGAAACCGTGGAGGTGGCAACAATGGTGGTCGTGGTCGCGGCGGGTGGGGGCTTCAATGCTCACGGTGGTCGCGGCCGTGGTCGCGGCTCCAACTTTGAGGCGTGGTCGTGCGCCAAATCGTGGCAAGGAGGGCCATCGGGGAACCGCTGCTACAAGCGGTATGACTCCGATGTCAACCCTGGTGGCTTCGAGAAGAAGAAGTCGGCTGCATGCGCCAACCGTCCCGGTATTGACACCAAGCGGTATGTTGATCTTTGGAGCTCGCGATCACATCACCGGTGAGTTGGAGAAACTCTCGGTGAGGGACAAATATCGGGGCAATGATCGGGTCCACGCCTTAAGCGGCTCGGGTATGAAAAATTAGCCACATTGGTCGCGGTTTTGTTTCATACCCGATCGTAATCTTGTTCTTGATAAAATTCTTCATGTCCCACAAGCAAATAAGAGTAGTTTAGCTTTTGTTCATAAACGGCGGTGATAATAATGTCTATCTTGAATTTTATCCACGATTATTTTCTTATAAAGGATCGGGATTAGGGGACAATTCTCCATCAAGGCGGATGTAGGAGAGGCCTCTATCCCTTGGCGTCCACCAAGCCCACCTCCACACCAAATAAAGCTGCTCATTCCGCCAAGGTCACCGAGGAGTCGGATGGCATGCGGCGTCTAGGTCATCTGCCTCCCCGTCATTCGTCGATTCTCCAAAAGCACCTCTTAGAGTTTGTGTCGAGTCAAATAAAGGGACTGTTTGTGATGCACTGTCAACAAGGCAAGAGTCACCAATTACCATATCCCAAGTCTACAAGTGTGTCATCGAGTCCATTAGATTTGATCTTTTCCGATGTATGGGGGCGGCACCGAGTCGTTGGCGAAACAATTATTATGTCGGTTTTTTATCGATGATTTCAGCAAATATACTTGGGTTTATCTCTTGAAACACAAATGCGAGGTGTTCAAAGTCTTTCATGACTTTCAAAATATGGTTGAGCAATTGTTCAATAGAAAGATTATTGCCATGCAAACTGATTGGGGTGGGGAGTATCAAAGACTCAATACCTTTTTCCAAAATATAGGTATAACTCATCTTGTGTCTTGTCCACACACCCATCAACAAAGCGGTCTTGCCGGCGCAAACACCGTCATATAGTAGAAACAGGCCTTACTTTACTAGCTCAAGCTTCTATGCCTCTGAAATTTTGGGACGAGGCGTTTATTACAGCTGCTTATCTTATTAATCGCATGCCTAGCAAAGTAATTAGCAACCAAACACCTCTTGAAAGATTGTTTCATCAAACTCCAGATTATTCTACTCTTAGAGTGTTCGGTTGTGCTTGTTAGCCTAATCTACGTCCTTACAATAATAAGAAGCTTCAATATCGGTCCAAGCAATGCGCTTTCCTTGGCTATAGTCAAATGCATAAAGGTTTCAAGTGTCTTGATATCTCGGGACGTGTTTACATCTCAAGAGATGTTGTCTTTGATGAAAATATCTACCCTTTTGCTAATCTTCATTCCAACGCTGGTGCTTTCGACTTCGGTGGAAATTTCCCTCCTTCACGAACACCTTTTTTCTTCTAATGATCTTGGGTATGATTCAAATTGTGACTCATCGTGTGCTAACCCAATTAATCAAAATTTGTGGAGGAAGGTGTTGTTTGAAATCAATGCGGGAGAAGAAAATCAATGCAAAACAATGGAGAAATCAGCCCTACACGCTTTGTTTCCGGGGAGGGAGACAAGCTCGCGATCAGGCTGATTCGCCCCGTGCAGCGGCCGATGCGGTCGAATCGACTTTGGATCGTGTGCGATCCGGTCGACGGTTTGTCGTCACGACTCGGGTGGGGATGCCACTCCCGGTCGCCACTGGCGCTCCATCGTCGTCGCGGGGGGACGAGAACACAGTGGCGAGATGCGAGGGGATCGGATCTTCTACGCCCGCCGCTGGATCCCACTCTTTCGTGTGCGTCTACATCGCATGTGCCGTCGTCACTGCTCAAGCACCGTCTCCTTCACCGATTGTGCGGCATCCTCAAACACGTGCGCAACATGGCATTCGTAAGCCAAAGGTGTATCGCGATGGTACAATCGGTATGGTCGATTAGTAGCTACTTACGAGGAACACCGCAACTCTTAGTGATGCTCTTTCTAATCTGATTGGAAAAATGCTATGGATCTTGAGATTCTTTGCACTAGTAAAAAAATAAAACTTGGCATTTGGTTCCTCCTCGAGGCGTGGACAAAATATTGTTGATTGTAAATGGGTTTTCTGAGTTAAAAGAAAAGCTAATGGAAGCATTGGCGGATACAAAGCAAGACTAGTTGCTAAGGGGTTTAAGCAAAGGTATGGAATTGATTATGAAGAAACCTTTAGCCCTGTTGTTAAAGCAGCTACTGTTCGACTTGTACTGTCTTTGGCGGTGTCCAATGGTTGGCATCTTCACCAGCTCGATGTTCAGAATGCCTTTTTGCATGGTATTCTTGAGGAGGATGTGTTCATGCGACAGCCACCTGGATTGAACAAACAGGCACCTCACTTTGTGTGTAAGCTGGATAAGGCCTTGTATGGCCTCAAGCAGGCTCCACGAGCGTGGCATGCACGGCTCAGTCAGAAGCTGTTGATGCTTGGTTTTACTCCCTCAAAAGTTGATACATCTCTATTTTTCTATAAATCTGGAAAACACGTAATTTATATGCTAGTATATGTTGATGACATAATTGTTGCTAGCTCCTCTCAAGATGCAGTGTCAGCTTTGCTTCGTGATCTTGAAAAAGACTTTGCTATTAAGGATCTTGGGGAGTTGAGTTACTTTCTTGGCATTGAAGTTAAGAGGAGTAGTGGAGAGCTTCTGCTCAAGCAAGAGAGGTATGCTACTGATTTGCTTAAAAGAGTCAACATGAGCACCTGCAATTCGGTAAGCACACCAATGCCAGCATCTGAAAAATTGTCCATTACTAGTGGGAGTTTGTTGGGATCAGAAGACTCTACAAAATATAGAAGTATAGTTGGAGAATTGCAATACTTGACACTTACTCGACCACGATATATCTTTTTTCTTTGTTAACAAAGTGTGTCAATTCCTTCATTCTCCTACTACAGTTCATTGGGAAGCTGTGAAGCGCATCTTAAGGTATATAAAGGGCACTCTAAAACTTGGGCTACGGATTGGTAAGTCCAAAACAGTTCTTGTAAGTGCATTTTCAGATCTGAACTGGGCTGGATGTCGGATGATCGTAGATCGATTGGAGGTTTTGCTATTTATCTTGGTGCAAATCTGATCTCTTGGAGTGCTAGAAAGCAAGCAAGCTGTCTCAAGGTCAAGTACAAAAGCTGAGTATAAATCAATGGCAAATGCCACAGCTGAAGTCATGTGGGTGAGGAAGCTTCTTGATGAATTAGGAGTACCCCATCCCATGGCAGCTTGTCTTTGGTGTGATAACTTAGGAGCGACATATCTGTCGAGCCAATCCGGTCTTTCATGCGGGACTAAACATATTGAGATTGATTTTCATTTTGTCGGAGAACAAGTTGCTTGAAACAACTCAGAGTTGGTTTATCAATTCAGGAGATCAGATAGCATATGGTTTTACTAAACCACTTCCAGTACAGAAATTAAAAGAATTTCGGAACAATCTCAACCTCACTGATGAGTTGTGATTGCGGGAGGGTGTTAAAAGGTGTGACCGGCCAGGTTCCGTGAGTTGTTTGTAGCGTGAGATAGTAGATATCCTAGCTTGTTGTTTAGGCAATAGATTGATCATGTAAATCTTTTCTTTCTTTGCTTGTAAGTCAAGTTGATGTAACATGCCTTGCTAGGGGCTTTCCTGGCCTATATAACACGGAACCGTGAGCCTGGATTGGCATCACGTTACCCTAATTCTCACACAATCATCATTTTGCGCGCAGGGGCGCCGCCCACTAGTGATGGCTTGGCATTGGGACCGGTCCCTGCACAGCGTCATGATCGCTCGGGGCGATACGTGTTTTTCGACGAGTGCAGGCGTGTGGATCTATCACACGCACACTATACAGGTTGACGACCGCATGTGGAAAAAAAAAACAAACTTTCTCTCCTGTAAAATCGTCATTTGTTGCCCCATACGGCCCCAACCGAATGCACATATCTGTGTCCAGGTCTCCGTCCTCTCTATAGGAGTCCAGCGTCTCTAGAGTTTTTGTCCAAAACTAAAACCTTTCAAATTATAGAGAAAGAAAAAACAGGTAGTCCAATGGTAGGACGGTCCGGTGGGGCGTTACCCACCCGGGGTTCAAATCACGGTGCTTTCGACTTTTTTCTGAGTTTTTTTTCAGAATTTACCGGTGTTATGCATTATGTGGCAAGCGACGTTCCCGTCGACGACGAGTCGCCAATGGTGACTTCGAGAATCTCCAGATATGTCGGGCGCTCAGTCCTTCGGAGGTGCTCATAGGGTGAGTGTGCGTGCGTGTTGTGAGCATCTGCGTTGTCTTGTGTAATTCTCAAAGAAAAAGAAAAAACATCTATATCTATATTTATATTTATATCAATACCTATACCTAATAATAAAACCCTTCCATGCCGACCATCTACTTGGTTTCTGCCTAATCTTGATCAGACTTATATTGGGTCTATTTCTGTTCGGAGTCACATTCATCCATAAGGGCATGTATAGCGCGACTGTATAAGCCGTCTGTATGCCTTCCCTTTTACAGAAACCCCCTCGCGAGGCAGGAGACGGCCGATGTCGTCGTCTCGCGAGGCGACGGGGATGGCTCGTGCTCCCAGGCAAGCAACGCCGGATGACGCCGCGTTATGCAGGTTCATCGTCTCCAAATCCATGCCCTGCGGATCAGGCTGTGCACGCGGGAGATTCCAAGCACGACGCAAAAATCTTGTTGCTTTCTCCGACATGCTTCTTCCCCTTGAGCGCACCCATCCATGCCATAGCCGCACCGCGCTGGTCCCGGCCAAACCCGCTCGCAGAGCAGCTCCGCCGAGCAGAGCAGCGCGGACGGGCGGCCATGGCCGCCGCTGGTGAGCCCCTGCCCTGCCAGGCGGGAGAGGCCGCGGCCTCGGCTCCTCCGCCACCTTGAGCTTGCCGTCGGATGGGAGTTGGATGGCGCAGCAGCAGCTGGAGTGAGTGCAGGTACGGCGGGCAGCGGCAGCCCAAGCCCAAGCCTCCGCCGCCGCGAGCTCGTCGTCTGATTTGGTTGCTCGATGAGAATGGCGAGCTACTACCGGCCTGTCTGATTTGGGATAGCTGTGCTGCTACTAGCTTAAAGAAATGTTGGCTTTGTTGTGCTTTTTTTTTTAAAAAAAGGACTTTGTTGTGCTTTGGCTGCTCGATGGAAGCTGATCCTTGCTGAATCAACTATGTGATCTTAGCAAAAGCTGAATCAATTCTGTGATCTCAGCAAATTACTGAAACTCTGAATCTGAATCAATTTAGCCGCAGTATGCTGAAGTCGTTTTTTAATTTGTATTAATGATTTAAAAAAATATTGTAATTATATTCAACTTATTTACGCTTGATCTGTTTATATCCAATAGTAACAACAAAATGGTATATAAAATAGTGTTCACAATTGATCTAGCTATATATAGAGCATTAAAACAGCTTAAAGACAGTGCAACAGACTCTCCATTGTATGACCTGTATTTTTAGCTGTCTGTTTACCATATTCGAGGGTGTTGCAGACGACCCCCTGTCTGTGGATTGAACATGCCCTAAGTTGCCGGTCTTTCTATTCCGCGTCTGCAGGTTGCAGCACTTTCCCCATTCATCCATAAGTTGCCAGTCTTTCTATTCCGCACTTTCCCCATGTGTCATGCGCTGCTCCCGGCAAAGCTCATGCTTCCCTCCGTCCAACGCATGCGTTTCAGAAAGGCGAGGCGAAGCACAATCCCAGTTTGCGAAGGAGGACTGTGGACTGTGTGAGGCAATCGAGGAGGAAAGGCACAGTTACCCAAGATGATGTTGAAGCAGTCCCAGCTGTAGTAGCTGATTCGTTGGGGTTGTTCGGCGAACAGAGAGGCGACGACACGTGAGGATTAACCACTGCCGGACTCGCCCAAAGGCCCAACTACACTCAGCGGAAGTTGTGGGCGCTATAGGACATGGAGTTCCTTAGAGTTGGTAGTTCTGCCTGTGTCGATTAAGGATTGGATCTTGGAGCCTTCCTTAGCATGTTTAACTTAGTCTATCACTTAGTTGGCCGACAGGAGCCAAGTAACTCAGCTCAGGCTAGAACCCAGGCAGGTATAAAGTGCGGCTTGGCGGGTGTCCATTGTTGTTTCGGACGAGGTGATATTCGGACTTGAGATTCTTTAGTTGTACCAAATATGATCTACTGCTACCCATAGCAGGGCTTGCCATGTGAGTGTTAGAATTCTTTCCCCAGCTGAATAGTAATCGATTGAACCACCATCTCTCCTGGTTAGTGACAACTCGATGAGAGTATCTCAATGTAGCACACTAAAATAAGTGAAATGAAAGACCGAGACAATGATCACTAAAATGAACCATTATGGACTTTTATGGTCGGTTCAGTTGTTTGTTAATATTGCAAGCTAGAATTACTCAGGTGTAGACCTAGTTGATATTTGTTGACTTTTAAGATGATGCTAATTTAAATGGTTACTTGTTAATTAAGCGTTATGCAAATGCTGAGTCAGATCACTATAGAGTCTTGCATGATCCTTGGTGTCAATTCATTTTTGCCTTCGGTTAGATAAGTCTTGCGGAGTACAACCTCGTACTTAGAGCAGTTGTCAAAAAAAAAAACCTCATACTTAGAGCTTATTTACCCATGTTGCAGATGACAACTATTATGATATGGTTGTTGTGTATGCTGCCGCCTCTCGGCGGGAGACAAGGATTAAACCATATGGGCATGGCCACTCTAGTACCCTCATCTTGTGCTTTTGTGGGTATGACAAAGACACTGGCTATGTTACTTCCACTACTTGAACTAGGTTTGTAATAAACTAAAGGTACTTGATTGTATGGTAAGTTGCTTCAATCAATGTTCTAATCTGTGATGCGAAACATGTGGTTCCTTTGAATCAGTATAATCCTACATGTTGCGATGTTGGTTTGAAATCCTTCGAGCTTTCGGATGTTCATTTGGTTTATAAGGCGACAAGTTTCAAAAGTTAGTATTTCGATCGATTTTTATCATGCACATTTATAATTCGGGCGTTACTGTCACAGCATGGGCGGCCTGGCATGGCATGGCATAGGCCCATGCTAGGCACAAACTCGCCGTGTGCGGGCCAAGCCTCCACAGGCCATCCTGCCTACCGTGGCTGAGGTGGGCCATTTTTGTGTTGGGCCGACGGGATAAGCCACGAACCTTTTAGCAGGCCGGGGACGGCCTGATAAGCACCTGTGCAATTAGTGAGTGAGAGAGAGGAAGGGCGGCTGGGAAGGGGACACCAGCGGCCGACACCGGCTTGAGCCTGCTCCGCTCAACTCCGGAACTATGGAGGGGGGGAGAGTTTGAAGTCGCCGCTGACGCGTTCACCCATGGGAGGCCACTCAACCTCGCCCTTTTCCTACTCCTCCTCTCATTCTACACAGGGAGCATGGTTGCGGCCACACTTGGTCGTGGGCGCTGCGAGGAAAGGGAGGAGGTGAGCGTGGTCGCGCGGGGAGGACTTGGTTGCCAGTCGCCGCGTAGGGGAGGAACTCGGCGGCTGCCTGGGAGGAGGAGAGCACGGCGCAGTGGAGCATAGAGCGGCTTGAAGCTCCTCTCGCCAGCTGAGCTGGGGAAGGGAGGGAGAGTGTGGCATTGGGGAGGGAGGGAAGTAAGTTATGGTTTGGGTAATAGTGGGCAGCCAGCAGCATGGTGGCTGCTTTTCTTTTCTTTTTTTGAGAAGCCGTTAGTGGGTTGTTAGCAGGTCACAGGCTTTAACCGTGCCTTTGACATCCTATTTGGGTTTCAATTGTTGGAGTTCACTACTAGATAAAAGAACTTCGGTGGCGGGCAAAATGGATTTACGGCGGAGGTTTTTCTGCCCGCCACCAACGTAGGGTCATAGAAAATGAAGGAACAACGGTGGCGGGTTTTTGCTCGCCACCGTTAATAAAATAAAACAAAAAACCCACAAGCCCACGGGGCCCATCCGGGGCCCATCCTTGAGCCCATCCGCCGCTGCCTTTGTGGTGCTCGCGCCGCCGATCCGGCGAGGCGGCCGCCACTCTAGAGTTCGAGTTCGAAGGGAAAACGCGGATCCGCCACCACGGCCGCGGATCCAGCCACCACTGGCGAGCTTGGGGAAGCGGGTCGCCGGCGAGCTCGGCGAAGCGGAGTCGCTGGCGAGCTCGGGGTAGGGGATCCGGCCACCATGGCCGCGGATCCGCCCATCGCGGGGCTACAGATCCGGCCACTAGTGGCGAGCTCGGGGAAGGGGGAGCCACGCCGTCCGGTTTGGCGCCGACGCCATGCCATGCTCAGCGCGTGTCGCCGGCTGCGCCGCCCCGCCCAAGGCTGCCGCCGAGCTGGGGAGGAGGGCCACCGTCGGGAATGGGGAGGGGAGGAGCTGCGCCGCCCCAGTGGAGGACCCGCCATCGATGTCTAGTGAGAGAGAGTGTGTCGGTGAGAGAGAGAGAGAGAGAGAGAGAGAGAGGAATGAGTGTGGCGCTGAGGCTGGGAAACCCTAAGACTCCCCCCTTCTCTATATACGAGCCTGATTTCAGATTGGTTTTGGCCTTTTTTGTGGGCTCTTTGGGCTGGCTGGTTCGGCCACATTAACCATGGCGGTTTTTTTTATAAACATGTCACGGTTAATTATAAAAAAACTCACTACACCACAACACCGAATCACCATCGAACATCGACGCTAAATAATTTCTTTATTGATGGATGGTCTGACGCTAAAAATGACTGAGAGACGGTCTGACACTAAATCCTCTTTTAGCGATGTGTTTCTGACGCTATAGGTATCTAGATTTAGCGTTGAACTGTCTGACCCTAAATCTTTGTACAACATCACCCTATCTGACGCCAAAAATAAATGGGCCCCACATACCTTGAACATGAACACAAGCTTTTTTTTCTTTTTAATCTGTAGTGAAAATTTGTAACAAGTTTTTCTCCCTCGTGCTAACTCCAAATGGGATGATTCTTGTTTCTAAATTCTTCTAAAAGTCCTGATCTAGCAAGCGGGGGGATATTTGTTAGGATGTCAATAATTTTTCTCGGTTTTATTGTATATGTCTTGTTTTTCATTCTTATGTATATATAGAAAGCACATTGTGAACCAAACTTTAAAAAGGTCTTTTATACTCTAAACTTTCACCACATGAAATAGGATACATAAATACTATTGTTGTGGTAGTAAACAAGTAAGATGTGGTTCTATCTCTCATGGATTCTCTCTCCCTTCCTCTCTCTCTCGGTTTCTCCCTCCTCACTTAGGGTTATATACCAAAACCATGTTGTCATGCATGTTTGTAAAATTTTCTAAGAAAGTTTATATACTTTATTGTTACAATTATTCTATGGTAAATTGGAGATAGAGAACTATGAATTATCCCTAGCTAACAAGTGACTTTTTTTGTCTAACTCCAAGATATGGCCTTAATGAAGCGTATGAGAGAAAAATATATCCATATATTTTTATGGATTGTTTTTGAATCTTTCTAGAGGTATGCACAATACATTTTAGAGTAACTTTAAATGAACACGAGAAAATTTGATTTAAGTTACGTAGAAAATAGAAATTTATTAGAAAAGAAAAATTCCTCCACGACAACTTATATATATTGTATATTATAATACACTTGAAAATATATTTAGGTATAGAAGATAGGTTTTTTATACTTTCAAGGGATTCTCTACTTATATTTAAAATATAGACAAAGCAGTTAAATATAATTGACAATCTCACAATATTCAACCTAAACAATGAAGCCCGTATGAGCCCACCAGAGCCCATCTTGAAGCACGTTTCGCTCGTGGCCATTGGATCAATATTGGACGGATGAGATATGTCGGGCACATTACAAAACCCTAGACTCCCTCTACCACCCGACGCAGGTCCCTCCGACGCCGCCCCCAGTCCCTCCCACCTCGCGCCACCTCCCCCTGCCTTTCCCTTCTCTCCCGTGGGGCTGGCAACCACCGCTCTCTCTGGCTGTGTTTGGTTCGCGGGTTGGTGTGGGTTGGTGCGGGTTCGACCCACACCAACCCGTGTTTGGTTGAGAAATGAAGGGGGTTGGGTTGAACCTGCAAGTAGGAATATACCCCTTAGATGCGGGTTGGATGAATCCCCCGAAAAACAACGGACCACGCCAACCCACATGCACGGCGTCTCTCTCCGTCTCTTTGCGAGGAGCTAGTGCGACGGGCGGCCATGGCGGCCGCGCAAAGGGGGGAGAGGCGGCGGGTGCCGCCAAGAGTGGGGAAGGACTCGGCCGGGGGAGCAGCTCGCCTCCATTGACGACGCCGGCCGGGAGCAGCTCGCCTCCATGGGCCGCCGCCAAGAGTGCAGGGCAGCGGCCGCCGGCGCCGCCGCCCGCCCAGATGCACGGGCGCGGCGCCGCGTCGCCCCCGGGCGGTTCGCGCGGAGCGCTCCCGCGGCCATCGCGGAGTGATGCTCGTGACGGCCCTGACGCTCCTCTTCCTCCAGGCCATGGCCGCCATGGCGAGCCATGGCGCCGGGTGGAGAGCGGCGCCGGCCGGTCGCGTCGCGGCGAGGGTGGCGGCTGCTGGCCCGGCGGCGGCTAAGCGTCCAGGGCGCGCATGTCGCCGCGGCGCTTCAAGACCAGGCCCGTCCTCCGGCTCTTCTTCATCCTCCGGCCATGGCGGCGGCGGGGCGCATCGCGCCAGTGCCAGAAACGCGTGGGGGTGGCGGCGCGGCGGACGTGGCGCGGCCGGTGCGAGGAACCATGGCGTCGGTGGGGTGGGGTGCGGTGCGGTGGGGTGGGCGGTGCGGATGGGGCTGAGGAAGAAGATAAGGAAGAAAGAGAAAGTGATTATGACGGTGGGCCCCATTGATTGTACCGATTAACGGTGTCAAAATGACATTATCTCCCCTCTTCATCCCTCCAACCAAAAACACAAACCTTGATGACTCCAACCCTTCAACCAAACAAGAGATGGGTTCATTCCATCCCACATGGCGGATTGGATCCGCCCCCAACCCACTTGTTCCCCAAACCAAACACAGCCTGTCGGCGTGACCACTTCCCCTCCACGCATCCCACCCCCCCTTCGCATGCAGCTGGTGAGGCCATCACCCCTCCTCCATCCTCCTCTCCCTGCACTCAGAGGACAGCGACGTCTCCCAACTCCAAACTGACCAGCAGCGCCTCCCTCCACCGAGATCCAGCCGGCGCCACTTCCCTCCTACTCCCTCCACCGAGATCCAGCCGGCGCACCTACCTCTTGTAGTCGGCGTCGATTTGTTCCTGCAGATCTACGCTCGCCATGGTCTTCGTCGAGCCCTCAATCCGGTGATGGCGGCAGCAGCAGCACGAGCGCCGGATCCAGCCCACATACCTCGATCCAGCCATGGCGGCATCAGGAAGCCCAGGATCCGCTGGGGGATGCGTCCAAGATCTTCAACCTGGGCCATGGCGGTCTGCAGGAACCTCGATCCGGCAATTGCGGCAGTAGCAGCAGCCACGAGAGCAGGATCCGGTCCCAATGGCTTGTTCTGGCCATAGTGCCATGCTAGAGCGCAGGATCAGGTTGGTGAATAGTTGTATTTCTCTGACTTCTCAGATTGTTGTTCATTCAATTCTTTTTGATGGATTTGTATCAGCTCGATCTGGCAAGTGGTGAAACTGCTGTACAACATCACTAATAGCAGAAAATATGACAAGTGCACAGACCGTCCATGCTTTATCTGGATTGTGGTTTCAGTTCAGTTTGGTCACATTTCCTGTGATGTTCTTTGTGTGCTACTATATGAACATGTGCCGTAGTACAAAATTTGACGCAGATAACCAGATTAGTAGTAGTATTTTCTTTGATGCATACCGGCCTGCCAGCCATCGAATCTATACTTGGTTATGTGATAATTAACAGTAAATTTAAGAGAAGTATATATGTATGTCCAATCATTCATTCAGTCGTATACAAAAATAGAAACAACATTATAGTACCAATCAGTTAGTCTGTTATTAGTAATTTGTTTACTTCAAACCTTTTTTTTCTGAAGTTAGAGTGAATTTGTTTAATTTTAGGCTACTGTGGTGCTGCCTCTGCCACAAGGCACGGTGGAGGCGGCGGCGATACCCGACGTGCAGATCCCGTCAATTCACTCACCTCCCAGGTGTGTACGTACGTCCAGCTCCTATCCTTGCTTCTTGTTTTGCACTTGTTCATTCCCTGGCCGCCTGTTGCCGTTCTTGTGTATGTAGCCATGTGTCGTCTCATTATTTTGTTGAGCCAAATCAGAGCATATGGATAGATGAACCACCTAGTTACCGATGTGTGGAGCGCAAGTCTACTAGTTCAGACTTTATGGATAGATGAACCACCTAGTTTACGCTGATGGAACCTGAAATTGTGCTCCATGGCTCTTCCTGCACTCTTATTTTTCAACTGAAATTGTTGATGAGCGAACTCTTATTTTTCTGTCAGAAATTGTGACACGTACTGCATATAGGGCTCCTGAAATTGCATTGCATTGTTGAGACGCCTGTAATAAGAAGCAGTCTGTCATCACTGCTCATCAAACGCTGAAGTACTGAACAACTTTGAATCGTCGTCCCTGCATGATGAGTTGCATATTAGATTTTTCTTTGTGTTACAGGTGGACTCAGATGCTCATCAAACTGTATATATTTTAGTTGTCCTTGAACTCACAAATTTCTGGGATTATAAGCGTATCTATAGTTGAATTGGATGGCAGTTGCTGCATAGGTTCAGACAAGCCTTTGCTTACTTGCTTAAATAAACTGCAGGATGCAAATGGGCTAGGACTGAGAGCCATGACTGGAGAGGACTACTGTCGAGTTGTGATACAGTACCCAAGTGACACAGTTTCTAAGTGGGTAAGTGCTTTCTTGGTGTGTTACCTAATCATTGTTAATTGCTTGTTCCTCCTCTATTTGTTATCAGGCACTGCACTTTTGTTCGGTACTACCTCTGCTAGCATGCTCAGCTGGTTTCAGATATGCTGCAATAAACTGTACATATGCAATAAACTGCTAAGTTGTAGATACAAGGATTGTTAGCATAGTGGATTGTTAGCATAGACAGGTTTAACAAAGTTGTGATGATCCAGTTGTGAACCGTCATGGTTCTTAGCAGCATTGATGCATCTGTCAATCTAGAATCTAGAAGTGTATATATTTGAAATTTACTTGGTGTTGTGCTGCTATGCTATATGCCCTGTCCAAGTGTATACTTTAACACGAAAACTCAGACCTAGGATGGGTCTTTTGAAGTCAATTGTAAGCATATTTGTCTAATGCTTTGTCCTGCTCTCTGGATTATGCCTTCTAGTCAGCAGATCCAGATGGTATGTTAGTAGTTGTAACCTACTAGATTTGATCTGTATATTCAAATTTTAGATGCTACTTGCTAGTTGTGACTTGTGATACTTATTGTGACTTGTGATATTTGCTAGTTGTGACTTATGACCTGCATCTAAGTACCTGTAATTGCTACTGTACTAGTTCGTACTAGTAGGGATCTAGCTAGAGTAGTGGAAATCTGAATTTTATTAGTAAAGGATGTGTTTACTGAAATGTACAAAATATGAATACATATTCTTGAGAGTTTATTTCCCAATAACAAATGTGATAGGCCTAGTTAGTTCCCTGTAAGTTTTTTTAATGGAAATTATTGATGCTGCGGTTAACCCTACACATTAGTTTAACAAAAAATGAAACATAACTTTAGCTGATCATGGAATTTAGAGCACAAGCATCTGATGTTAACATGTATCCTCCCTCGCTTTGCAAATGGACTGAGCTATCCTCTTTTTTTTGACTTAGTTAGCTACCCTTGTGCAACCCATTTAGCTGCTAGGGCTGTTATGATACATTTTCAATTAGTGCACATTGGCCTGATCATAAGTACATAGGACATAGCAGATTGATGCAATATGCAACTAGGAGTTGTTATGATACTTTTTCATTAAGTGTTCATTGGATTTGTCATAAGGATGAACTTTCTTTGTGGTTCAGGCAGTTTGGTTCAATTGAAATCATCAGAGGTGGAGAGGAGCAGACACTGAACTCACTAGAAGGGGTTGGAACTTAGGTGAGCAAACATTCTGAACTTGAGCTGATAAGTTGTACTGCAATGGAAGAGAGCTTACTATTAACGATAGAAGGATCAGTATACTAGAGGGCATTACACCTAGTTGATGGGATAATTTATTGCTGAAATTTAAACTTAACTGAAAGTTAAATTGGTTAGAGGCATATGTTGCACTTAGGTGCAAACGAGGTCTAATGTTTTAGATAATAACTCATATACTGTACTATTGCTGATTACATGGTTATATTTTTCAGGAATGTTGGGCACTGACTTTGGCTTGAGTTTGTGGAAAATGATTATCCACATAACCTGATGGATGTGCTCCTGTTTTGGCAAGTTATTCCTTTTTGTTTTTTGAGTTCCTAGAAATGATAGTGTACAAACTTTGGGATGTGAAACACTGAACACTAGTATTGTATTGCCACCTGAGGGTGTGCTTGACTTTGCTGGAGGTGACTTACAAGACAAATTGGATGTTATATGTACTGATATGCATTTGTATGTGTTTGTGTATCTTAATGTTACATGTGTGGACGCAATATTAAGCTTGAATATCTGTTTTATGTGTGGTTATTTGTTTTTGGGTATATCATATTGTCCCGTTGAACTATTTGACGCTATAAATATATGAAGTGTAAGATGATCTGACGCTAAATGCAAGGCTACTGACTATCTGACGCCAAAGAAGAGCAGCAGACTGCCTGACGCTAAAAAAATACAAAGCAACAGATTGTCTGACGCTGAAAGTTTGGTCTGACGCTAAAGATTTTTAGCGTCGGGACTTACAGCGTTAGCTGAAGTCTCGACGCTATATATCCTTAGAGTCAGACCATCTGACGCTATATGCCACTTTTTAGGGTCAGATCGTCCGATGCCATTTCTGGTGTTGTGGTGTAGTGGCGGCAGCGGTTAATTGAGGTATTAACCATGGTGGTTTTTAAATAACCGCCATGCAAAATCATTCCAAACGTTGTGTAAAATCAGGGTGTGTAGTGTAGTAGTGGTTAGTCTAAGGAGGCAGCGCCAATGGTGTTACTTAAAAATTGGGGTCAAAGCTTACAAGTTACCGGTCAAAACAATAGATGTCACCTCGCATGCAGAGAGGTTCTGCAAGACTGATGTCAGTTTATGGTCCGTAACTGATGACGAGAACTGGGTATCATCCCATGAAACACTAGATGATGTGCAGCTTATTGAGCTACATCTTTCAGGAAGGTTGTATACAAGTAAATCTGTAATGAGCGGAGAAGGCAAACCAGCGACCGAATTGAACGTGCATTTGTGCTGGTCCAATAATGGGTTAGAAGATCACACTTAAGGTGCCTTTCAAAGGACTGCTTGGATATCACAAGCCCCGAGTGTGATCGCTCAATACTGATACCTGGACAAGACCGAGGTTCAGTTTGAGAGCTTCTGGTGCAACTTTGAGGAATTCCTAGCACTAGCAGCAGTTCAATAGGATTGGAGATGCCACCGCGGGAGGCTGATATATGCCTAACAATTGACTACAAGTTGACAAATACTGCTAAGGTGCTCAAAATCTAAAGCTCCAAGCATATTGGTAGCATCTGATTGCCACTAGCTAGTGGTTGCCCATGCGGTCATTCGAGAAATATAGGATGCAGGTCAGGAAATGAGGCAGTTGACATAGCTGAGCTAGAACTGAGAGGTGATCGTAAAATGTTCTACACACACTCGACCTAGCGTCGCTTTCGCAGTTCTCAACATCGATCAAGAATTCGGCACTTGAAATTAAAGTGCGAGACACCATACAAAACATTTCCACTTACAGGCTTGTCATAATGCGAGCCCAAAAGTTTACATCCGCAAAACTGAACCAGGAATGGATAATTTATATTTATTGAAGAGTTTTATTGAACTTCAGGGTGGGATCATTGCATCAAGGCTAGATCGTGGCGGTACCAACAGCAACAAAATCAGCATGTAGAGCACCAGCACTGTAACCAGTTACATCCGCCGGATTTGTTGTCGGGGCTTTCATCTAAGCATGTAGGCTCACAACTGATATTAGTGCCCCAACACAATCCATGGAAATTGCCGCTCAGGTGCCAACAATCATCAGCTTGCACGTGTGCGGGCATTGAACATACTAGCATATGCAAAAATGTGGTTAATTGGCCGAAAGATTAATCAAAGCAACATATATTATAAGTTGCATATACCCTAGCCAATTAAACGCAAAAAATTTAAGATGTTAGGAGATACACTTTATTTGCAACGGTTCGTATATGTGCACATACATACCAGCGGCCACGATGACAATTATAAGCAGGGCTGTAGAGAGATTCTTTACTGATGGCGCCATTGCTTCTCTTGTTTTGAGAATTTTTTGTACCTAGAAGAAATGAAGGTGTGCGCTGTGAGTATGTTTGTGGATGATCAGTGATGATGAGAAGTCCTACAATATATATATACATGACATGCCTAGTGTGCTCCGCCGTAGAGGGGTATAGGCACTAGGTATTATCGTGTCCATCGACCACATTTTTTTTATCGGCATTTGAACACATAGGTTAACAAACCCAAAGTATTTTAGACCAAAACAACAGCGGAGCCCCCTACCTTTCTTTCTTTCGCTTTTCAATTGAACAAAACAATGAACAGTACAGGGATTTACAAGGCAGCTAGGCCAAAATAAAAGGGTTAAAATTACATAAAGAAGAGCTATCTCGCCATATTATTTCAAGGTTGTGGTGCCTTGAAGTCGTGGCCTTGATACACACAAGATCCAATTCTTCGTTAAATCTTCTGTTCCATGCTGTGAAACTAGCTTGTTCATTGTCAAATTAAGATGATGCCATTCCTGGTTAGCTAAATAGCCCGACACAATGTGATGTATATTTCAAGAACCATGTCAAGGGTTGCAAGTTTAAATTCAAGAAATCAGTATTGAGCTCCAGCATTGTTGGCTAAAAAAGGACCATCGAAGAATAGGTGCATACGGATCTCTTCGACTCCTGCATTGCAGAGGACACATGGATAGTCGTCTAAACGCATATGGTTTCTTTTTGAGAAGATTCCTGGTGGATAGCCTGTCATGGAAATACAGTCAAGTAAACATGACACCATGTTGCATTTTGGTACTAACGTGCGTAGTACCTTGTGTGCTGATACACTCGGCTCGCCCGCGGAGCTGGAAATTACTCATAGCTCAATGGACTCGTTCGAACCGGCCGGGTCATGAGGTCAACATATTGTTGCGTCGTCGCCTATATTGCTGAGTAAAAAGGAAAATGGGTGGAGTGATGGCTAAACATTGCTGCGTCGTGGCGTCGTCGCCTACGGCAGCTAGAGCAATGACAACGTCATTCCCAGGCGGAGTAATCGATGGGTCTCTTTTTTCGACGGCGTACCAAATCGATGGGTCTCTCGATGGCTATATCTAGGTAGGGGTACCTGCCGTGTGGGCATTGAGGAACCGAAGCGCATGGACACGGTTGTCGGCTTGCAACTGATGATCCGGCACCAGGCGGTAGTAGTTGATGGGCATTACGTATGGGCATTACACATTATTTCAAATGGCATCAGTATGTGCTGGCAGAGACATCATAGGGTCTTTGGCAGAGACATCATACGTAATGCCGGACTGTTAGCCAAGTTCATATGTTGGTACCATCTAAACTAGGAATTGTAATGTGTAATGCAAGATTGACGGCTTAATTTTTACCATGTCAGCATGTGAACTATGAATGTCTATGTGCTATCAAAACCAGCAACGTATGGCGTCAAAACCAGGTGGACTGCATGTAATGGCCTTTTTGTGTCCGCATTTTTTAAAAATTTAATGGTCAAAGATGCATGGTTTTAGAGTTCGATGATCATTTTTGGACTTTACCAAAAGTAGGATGGCCAAAAATAAACTTAATCCTAATCACATGCCTTGTGTCTTCCGACTAACGTGTTTGTTGACATGCCTAGTTTGTTCCGCCAACGTCACATGTGACACAAAAAGATAATAAAATGAAAATAAAGATGGGTCTGCACTGGCCTTGATGGCAGGCGCATGCTGGTCGCCACCAACGCACCTAAGGTTGATGGTCAAAAAAAAAAACGCACCTAAGGTTTGAAGCTAGAGACAGATTTGAATGCCGCTAGGCGAGCCATATGGAGCTGGAACCCGGCCGTAAAGCAAACTGAGTCGTTCTTAGCTTGATCTCAGGAACATCCCATGCTGCTAGGCCAAGATTATATTGTGGTGTCGCGGCCATAAAATGATGAGTGCTTTTACGTGAGTGCCATTAAAAAAAAAATGGCAATCTCGTCAAAGCCACTGGAAAGATGAAACTATCACAAGATCTCCGGTCTGAGAACATTTTATTCACCCAAGGCATTCCGTCCACTTCTCTGTCTAACAGTGTCAAATAGATGGGTCAAAAGACCATTTTTACCCTACAGTGGGGTCCTGTGTTTACAATTTTCGGACAAAAATCCGGAACCCACTGAGAAGGGGAAATTCCCGAAATTCCGACTCAAATTCAAATCT